>ML112062.1:22822-166784 GCA_003697995.1 Taxidea taxus jeffersonii
ATGAGTGAGCACAGGCAGACAGAGAGGCAGGCAGAGGCAGAGGGAGAAGCAGGCTCACCGCTGAGCAAGGAGCCCGATGTTGGACTCCATCCCAGGATGCTGGGATCATGACCCGAGCCGAAGGCAGCCGCTTAACCAACTGAGCCACCCAGGTGTCCTGAAGTCATTATCTTTTTAATAAGTGGGATTCTTACTAATGTATTATTAATGATTTAGCTCAATTATAAAGATGCACAGTTTAACATAGGAATATGTAAGCTGGAAATTCTTATTCAAAGATTCATGTAAAATTCCAAAGGACTTACCAATCTATAAACCAACCAATCAACCTAATCAATGATACAGACCCTCCAAATGAAAGGTATAAAAATTGTCAACAGTCATGAAGGATTAACCAGAAACCATTGACTGTTTTAAAACTCTAATTTGTTTTAAAGACTGTATTCCAGTGTGAGGTTTTGGTATGAAAGTTATCTTGGCTACAAAACTTGTTGGGCAGACTTCTGATACAAAGACTATTTTTAAATGCTTGGGAATGTCAGGTAAATTGAGCACATTTCCAGTAGTTCTGGAGACGTGGATTCTCTGACACTCTGACCACTCCACCTAGATCGACTAAGAGGTGGTGCTTAACAGTTGTTCTTTCTGAAATAAATTCAATGTTGGCATCGTAGGTAAAATTTTAAAGGAAATTTTATTCTGAAGTACATTTTTATTTACACAAGCTAGCAAAACACACTGTACACCTTTATTTAAGCACTACGATTAGGTCCAAATTTTGGAGTCATAATTTTTAGAAAGTGTATTGTGTGCCAACGCAGTTATTGTGTCTACGTTATGAGGAGAATCTGTTGGTTACACTGGCAGTTTTGATCTGGGCTTAATTTAGAATTCCTGGATATAATTCCCAAAAGAACAGATGAATGTGTACGTTCATTTGACAGACATAGCAGCTCAGTTTTCCAAGAGACATTCACAGGGAGGTAAATGGGAAACAAGAGAGCTCCGGCAGACAAAGGCTGTTAATGCAGAATCGTCCTTGGTCTACTGAGAGAGCTTGCTTTTGAGCCAGATTTTAACCCTCCCAGTTCAGGTTTGCTTCTGGGTCTTCCAGAACAGCAGTCATAATCCCCACCATAAGGAAAGAGATTATTATAAATTCCTTGTTGTAGCCTGTATGAAGCCACTGGACAACACTTAAATAAGCAGAGGAAAGGGCAAAAATTGAGTTCCTAGGTGCCTGTAATGGTTAATTTTGTGTCAACTTGGCTAGGCCATGGTACTCTGCTATTTAGTCAGACATTATAGATGTTTCTGTAAAGGTATTTTTGACATGAGATTAGCACTTAAATCAGTAGAGGTTAATCTGCTGATTAACCTCCATAATGTGGGTGGGCCTCATCCAATCAGTTGAGGGCATTAATAGAAGAAGACTGACCCCCTGAGAAGAAGAGGTGATTCTGCCAGCAGAACACAAACTACAGCTCTTCCCTGGGTCTCCAGCCTAATGCCTGCCCTGCAGATTTTGGATTTGCCAGTTTCTATGATCACATGTGCTAATTCCTTAAAGTAAATTTTCCACCCCGATGTATTCACATACCACACACACGCATATATATATACAGACTTTTGATAGAAAGTCTATTTTAAATACTTAAATATTTAAGGCAGTATACACACACACATAGACACACATCTTGTTTCTCTGGAGAGCACTGGTCTGTTTCTCTGGAGAACACTAATACTGTGCCTAATAGAAAAATCTAAGTTACAAAAATGGAAGACACATATAGTTCATACATCACTGCAATATAACCAGATAGGCCAGAATAGGAGTTTTCAAAACTGGCTGCTACCCTGGGAGGTATTTAAAGTATGCTGATGCCTGGGCCTCTGGCCCAAGATTGTAATTCAACAGATCGGGGTGGGATCCAGGCATCAGTATATTTGAAGAGCTTCCCAGCTCCCCTAAGTAATTCTAGTCTTCAGCCACATGATAGAACCCTGGAATAGAAGAATGGTCATAATGTAGGCTATTCATAAAAAAGATATATAGAAAAAACACACACCATTTGTATTTTTGTAAGGCAACCAAATGTTCTACATAATACCATTCATTCATTTACCCATTTAAAAATAGTTATTAAGCAGAGATGATGTACTAGACTCTGGGCAAAGTTCTGAATGATGAAAAGTTCAATAAAACTAGATGTCTGGCTTTTAGGGCTTAAAGTCTAGTGGTGTAGACAGATATACTTAAACAATTACAGTTGTGAGCCACGTTTACTTTTTAAGCAAATAGTTATTGAGCACTGACTAGATGCTGGAGCTATATATGTGTGATTTTTAAAAAATCCTTATAAGAACCCTCTAAGGTAAATATTATTGACGTCAGTAAGTGATGGAATGGAGATCTGAAACTAGGCAATCTGACTTGGGTGTCTGTGCCTTTTTTTTTTTTTTAAAGATTTTATTTATTTATTTTTCAGAGAGAGAGAGCACAGGCAGACAGAGTGGCAGGCAGAGGCAGAGGCAGGGGGAGAAGCAGGCCCCCCGCCGAGCAAGGAGCCCGATGCGGGACTCGATCCCAGGACGCTGGGATCATGACCTGAGCCGAAAGCAGCCGCTCAACCAACTGAGCCACCCAGGCGTCCCGGGTGTCTGTGCTTTTAATCCATAACTATAATCCCGGAAACCAAGAAATCCTCAAGAAAGTTCTGCAGAGAAAGTGATTAGCATGTTCCACAAACTGTACAGAAGTAGCTTTTGGAATGGTATCCTCATGCATTCCCACAGTATTAGGACACTGAACAGGATATCTGAGAACTCCCAGACATCCTGTAATATATGGGGCATCTCTGTGCTAAGCCCCCTGCAAAATTCAAGGAAACCTTTATTTCACTCCGCAAGAGTTGAGCTGCATGAAGACGTAGTATGAAGCTTTGTGGGTTGTACAAAATTAAAGTTGCAGAAGACTTTGGAGGTGACTTAATCTGAATGTTCCAGTTTGAAAAGCGGAGACCATGCCCAAAGTGGTTAAGTGAGTTGATCAAGACCACCCTCCGAGTTAGCAGCAGAGAAGAAGAATTCCAATCTCAGTCTTGGTTTTATTCTTGAAACAAGCTCCCGTACACACGGCTATCCTCTAGGGGCCGTTTTGTAAATGGTAACCCGCCTCCCTCGTCAGAGTTGATTGCATCCAAGGGAGGAATCGACTCACTGGTTTAATCCATCTGATTCCTGAAAATTTGAAATTCAGAGAAACAGAGAGAAGTTTTGATCCCTTTTGCAGGGGTGTGGGGGGGGGAGGTGAGCTATCTTTCTAATAGCTTAATGGAATTGGATAGAATTTTTTCAGTCACATCAGGTCTGGGTGGTTGTGGGGAGGGGTGCATAGGAGGGAGAGACATCCAAGCCCCAGAAACTTTTCTCCTGTGGCTCCCACCTTCCTCCAGGGTCTCTGTCTTCATTCTGCCAGTAGATGGAGAGAGAGAGAGAGAGTAAATAGAGAATTGTCTAGGTGCTTCTCATGGGCCAGCCTTTGAAGTGGAAGCCCCAGTTGAGCTACATGGCGATATGTCATGGGAGATAAAGTCTTGATGTGTCTCCAGAAGAAAAGGAAATGGATTTGCTGAACAACCTCTGTATCTATCACACAGAGGAAGCCAGTCACGAGAGAACAGGAAGAATGAACTGACGGACTGAGGTAGAGAGAAACTTCTTAATGGCTTTCCAGATTTTGGTATCTGTCCCTTTCTGAGATCCTGCAGCATCACTGCAGCTGGGCTGGTGAGACAGCCCATATTCTCGTAATCCCCAGATTCTGCTGAAGCTAGCTGATGCTGGCTTCTGGAGTTTACAACTGAGACAGCCCTAACAAATATCCACGCTCAGGAAGACTGTAACAGCTCGGAGAAAACATATGTCTTCAAAATCTCCCACCCCATCTCCAGCAATGTACCGTGTTTCGTTTCCTTATATCCATTTCCATAATGGCATTAGCAGCCTGGAGATGTTATTTACAATTATACTAAACCCCTTCATACAGATGCTGCAGCTGAAGTCAGCATAAAAAAAAAAAAAAGCACACCAAGACAGTATGAGCAAGCTGCGCTGGAAAGAGTTGATTATTATATCACACGCATTGATTTATAGGTTCAGTTTGCCTTTACCTAAATGTCTAGTTATTTAACAGCTGTTATGAATCAGCCGGATAGGGGATTAAGAAGAGGTGGGGGTGGGGGAAAGTAGGTGAAAAAATGCTTTAATCTTAGGCTACCATAGAGGAACAAGTTGAGCCAGGTCCCATCTAGTAATTTCGGTTCTCTGATGCTTCTTCAAGGGGAGCATTGTTCAGCTGGAAGGTGAACAGCTTGGCATAACGTGAACACTAACCCCCATCGGTGAGTGAGATCGCACTGCCGCGCATGGGTGAGAAAACAAGGCATCAGTAAACGTGGGGACAAGCTGGCTCAAGTCAAAACAGTGCCGACTGGGCTTTGGCTTTGAATAGCTAACTTACTCCAGAAATTTGAGGATTTAATAAGCTGTAATATAAGGGGACACATAGGTTACCAAACAGAAATCAAGGCAGCATTGGGTTGGGGTGGTTCCTTAGCTGACTGTGTTCAATCTCACCGTCAGGCTTGGTCAAGAATCAAGAGGGATTTGCCAAGGGGAGGTACCTCTTTGCAAGAATTTCTTTTACCCGGGAGTTTAGGAAGGCAGAAAGGGACGTGCTGGGCATGTCTGAAACCCTCCTCTGAGACGACACAGGGGTAGAGTTTACTCTTTGTCTGTGTTCTGCGCGCCAGGGGGTCCATAAGCTGTGGGGTTACTTTCTCTCCTCTGGAGCACGAAGGGTGATCCCTCCGGGTCCACCCAGGGAAAGAGATGCTGTGCGATCGGGGATCCTCTTCTGTGTCCCGACTCGCTCTAGCCTTACTCAATTTAGTCTGCGCTCAGATGTTTGTCTTGCTCGAACCTTGGACCAAGCAGTAAACATGCTCAAAGTACAAAGTCTTGATTGTTTCTTGTTTTTCAATAGGTTTTGCTTCTCTTTAAAATACTCTGCGAATTCCTAGCTCTAGTCCTTTTACCTGAACTTAGAGACAACTCTCTCCCTCCCTCCCTTCTAACACGTGTAGTGGCAATAATTTTGTTCCACGTGGAAGCCAAAAAAAAAAGGATGTTTTCTGTACAGACTCATGTGCCTGCCGTTTTACCACTTTCTGGTAAACAGTGAGCAGGACAGGGTTCTAGAAAAGAGCACTAGCACTACCTCTACTGAAATTATCACCACTGCCTACATCCACGACATTTTCTAAGTCTCTTTACAACCACCTGATGAAGATATTTGCTTAAAATGTCCCTATATGAATTATCGCAATGGAAACACCAAATACCAAGAGATCGGGAGGGAGTGATTGCTTGATTTGCCTGGAAGCGCACAGTGGGTAGCGGGCATCTCCTCTCACACTCCCTCCACATCTAGACGCCGAAGGAGAAAACTTTAGGTCCCAGGGGCACCCTGGGCCCTGAGTCTTTGACCAAGTATGTTGTTGCAAGAGCAATATGAACTATACCTGCACGTCCAATTAGTTTATTCTGTAGCCCCAGGGCCTTTGTACGGGCTGTTTGAGCAAGATACAAACACTGGAGCGTAGACCAAATTGGTGCAAGTTGGGACACAGAAAAGGACGCAGGGTTTTGTGCAGGAATGCTTCTCTCCTCCTCCTCATTTTACCTGCATAACTCTCATTCTTTAAATCTCAGCACATTTGATCCCTTTTCTGACCTCCTGACTTGTCCAATATTGCAGTGATGTCCTTCCGTAGCTCGATGTACCTGTCCCACCTAGCACTAGGACTTTTGTAATTATCTGTGCTCTTCTCTTGGATTATGGTTTATCTCTTTCACTAGACTGTCAACCCCATCAGGGCAGGGACGGTGAGTTCACTATTGGACCCCCCGTAACAGCGCTGTGCTAAGCATACAAGAGATGTTCAGGGAGGACTTGTTAAGGGAATGCATAAATAGTTGCTTTTGGATCCATGATACATGGTTATGACTAAGTCATGGAATCCAGAAAGCAAATTATCATGGAGAGATGCAGTCAAGCAAACCACACCTGCTACGATTTTCCATAACGCGAATAAACAGGAAGAGGGCACCACCAAAAGGTATTTCTCACCCGGTTGCTGTTTAGTCAAAATGTTACCCCAGGTAAAAGAAGGGTGGAGGCTAGAGTGAGTCGAGAATGATTTTCCAAGGCAAGCCCTGGCAGCGGGCAGTCCTGCTGAACCCAGAGGCATTTGCAGGCTGCCCTCCAGCCTCTGGCGTCTAGGAAACCCATTAAAAGGCCTTTATTAGGCACCCAGGTGTCTCTTCTCTTCCGAAAGTATCATGTTTTTATAGAGCTAGCTGGTCACGTTGTTGTGTATTGTTGATGCCCCTAAAAAGTGATTTGAAAGTTGACTTTCTGACAGACCACCTTCAAGATCCCCCAGGAGAGTCTTAACCTGGGATTCATGAAGAAAAAAAAAGTCATAGTTTATTTCATAAGATTATATCCCAAATGTGGTTTATGTGTAAATTTGTGGTTTGGGGAGATGTTTTTTTTGAAAGAGAAATTTGGAGCTTTTAATCAGATCTTAAGGGGGTTTATAAGTTCTAAGACTTTGAAAATCATACCCAAGGGAACATACTGAAAATCCTAGCAAGTTCCTTTGTAAAACAAAGAATGATTTATCTATCATATCTATATCTATCATAGTTATTTTGGTATATTATTTCAATATGAGTTCATTTTTATTATATTTAACTATCAGTATATTATTTATTAGTATATTATTTTGTACAAAGTCATTAGGATCATTTCTATAGAACATAATGCATCAATATTCATGGCTCTGTGGAACTTATATGTACAGGAAAATAAAGTAAGTCAGCATTTTTGGTGGGGAAATTCTTAAAAATTTACATTTATGTTTATTAGCAGTTATTCATTATTGTTATTATTATTACTGTTATAACTTAGACCAAAGCTGATTCAAAATTGAAAAGGAGACTAACCACTAAAGTTTTTTTCAATAACTAATACAGAAGAGCTATTTTGATTGATTAAAAAATGAAGTAGGACAGTCATCCTGGGTAATACATAAGCTTGAATTTACATTCAGTAAAAGATAATGTAAGCTTGAACTAACATTCAAAAAAAGATAATGAGAAAAAGTGACAGTTTTAGTAAACCTCTTTGTTGTTTTATTGTCTGACCTGAAAAACATTGACTTATACAAATCAAAGATTTTTAGCAGTGTTCCAGGGATAAGTGAGGAACGTGGCATAACTTCCCAGACCAGCAATGTTTACTTCATGTTAAATAAAAGTAGTCTCATATTAAAACATATAACAATGTATTGATGAGTAAATTTCGCATTAATTTTTAATATAAACCATAATTTCAAAGCTATTTTAATCTTTTGGTGAGTAATTTCTGTTTTGTCCTCCTCACTTCAGAACACTGAAGATCCTTTGGACACAATATTGGTTGTTAATGACACTCTATATAGAATATTTTGAAAAAGAAATACTTTGTCTTATGGCTTGCTATGCACAATTAATTTTCTTTAAACAAATTATTTTATTCATTTGTATGCAGATTTTAGACAGATGCCATTTTAATGCAATTTTATGGCAATAGATATTTTTAGACTCTTCAGAGTTCTTATATATACTGACGTCTTATTATGCAGAAGTAAGTGTTGATAAGGAAAATGGGGTAGGGATTTTAATTTTAATACACATTCATATACAGGGGTACCTGGGTGGCTCAGTGGGTTAAGCCTCTGCCTTCGGCTCGGGTCCTGGTCTCTGGGTCCTGGGATGGAACCCCACATCGGGCTCTCTGCTCAGCGGGGATCCTGCTACCCCCCACCTCCGCCTGCCTCACTGCCTACTTGTGGTCTCTCTCCATCGAACAAATAAATAAAATCTTTAAAAAATCTATACATTCATATACATTGGTACCCATTCTTTCCTATTTCTCTCCTACCTAATTAAAAGAGGTAGAAGAGGTATTCCTCTTTCTCTCCAACCCCTAACCATCAGATACCTTTTTTCTTTTCCACACTAAAGAACATAATGCATGTTCCTTAATTAATTCGTAATCCAACAATAATGAAAATGACAACGGCTGCCATCTATTGAGAATTTACTATGTTTTATGGGCTGAGCTCTACTATATACATATTTTATTAAATCCTCACAACCACCTTTTATGGTGGATACGATTTTACGTGATGAATGAGGAAAATGAGACAATGAACTTAAGGGACTTTCCCAAGATGATACAGTTATGGCCAAATAATTGGGTCTCAAATTCAGCTCTGACTCCAAACTCTTTTAACCACTACCTTCTCGTTTGATCAACAGTGTATCTTCAATGCATCACAGGGAAATTTGTTATAGAAACCAGCCTGCACAGGGTTTTTATACACTATCTTCTTGTTGGTGGCACCTGGGAGGCAAGAAGTGGGGAAGTCTTTGATGAGGGGGCAATATTTGTGTTGCACCTAGAATGAGGTAAGCTTACGGGAAGCACTGTAGAAGATGAGGGTGCCAGGGTGCAGTACCAGCATGTGTGGTAGTACGGAAAGGAGAGTATGAGTGTGGTGTGCCTGGAGGGCGGGTATCTGATACCAAGGGCAGGAGATGAGGCTCGAGAATTCTAGAGGGCTATTTCATCACAGGACTTGGGTGCCATGTTAGGGAGTTTGGGGTCTTATCATAGGGATGGAAGGGGTCCTGAGGAACAGTGACCAGAGGGGAACTTGATAGGGTTTTATTTGAGGAAGATCACTCGGGTAGTGGTTCAGAGAACCATTATAAGAGGATCAGCCTAGTGTGAAGTCAGACAACTTTTGTAAACGCAGAGATGAGGAATGATTGAGGATAATGAAGGAAATGACTGAGGGAATAGAAGAACATTGGGAATAAAATTAGAGGGACATCCTGAAAGGAGCATGGGCATAGCTTGGTGGCAGATGGCCTGAGGGATTTGAGGGAAAAGGAAGTATTGAGGATGACCTGAATATGTCACTGAGAGTTCTAATATCTCCAGAATCATTCTCTCATGAGCATGGATACAACCCTTAGCTTCCATTAAATTTAATTTGGCTCTATTGTTTGAAACTGATGATCTCATTGAATTCAACATGCTATCATCCTAACATATTAAAATATAAGAAAGCTAATTAAAAATGTATGTACTCTGAAATTTCCAATCATCATAAAATCAGAAAAAGATTGTGAAAATAGTCGATTCAAATTTGTCAACTTTTTTTTTTTAAGATTTTTATTTATTTATTTGACAGAGAGAGATCACAAGTAGGCAGAGAGGCAGGAGGAGAGAGAGGAGGAAGCAGTCTCCCTCTGAGCAGAGAGCCCGATGCGGGACTCCATCCCAGGACCCTGAGATCATGACCCAAGCCGAGGGCAGAGGCTTAACCCACTGAGCCACCCAGGTGCCCCAAATTTGTCAACTTTTAAATAAGTTCATCTACTCTATGCAATAATATACCTAGAAGACAATTGACAGTGGAATCCAATTCGTATTTGTTGTACCATCTACTGTGTAGTGGTTAAATGTGAGACCACCTGAGAGAAAAGGTTGACTCTGGATTTTGCAGAATTTTGTATCATAAACAATTCACTAAAGAAAGAAGTGATCAGGGGGCCTATGTGACTCAGTCAGTTAAGTGTCTGACTCTTGATTTCAGCCCAGGTCATAATCTCAGGGTTGTGAGATTGAGCCCCACATTGGGCTCCCAGCAGGGCACAGAGCCTGCTTAAAATTCTCTCTCTCTCTCCCTCTCCTTCTGCCCTTCCCCCTACAAAAAAATAAAATTTAAAAATAAGAAGTGATCACATTTGGGTTAATTTAGCATTAACTGGACTGCATTCTTTTTTTTTAAACACCTTTATTTACTTACTTTTCATTAAATTTAAATCCTTGAGGGGTACAGCATCACATGGATTCTGTGGCCAATAGCTTTAGCAGGAAGGTTGCTTCGGAATGTGGCATGAATCATGCCACTGTTTCCATGAGCACGAGTTACTCTTCCCCAGATTACTCTGGTTTTGTTTGGTTTGCCACCCGGAGTCACTGTGTTGTTCTTTGCTTTGTACACGTAAGCACATCTCTTGCCTAGATAGAATTCTGTGTCATCTCAGGCATATACTACTTCAATTTTAAGCAGAGCTGTGTGCTCCCTCTGGTTGCGGAGACCCTGCTTATAGCCAGCAAAAATGGCTTTGGATCACAGCCTTCCAGACATTATTTGGAGTTTTAGGAGTCCTGTTCCCAGCAGTCCTCCATAGTCCCCAAGATGGCGGAAAGAGAAAGGCCTGGACTACAATCTTGTATACACCATCTAGAATATGCCATATTTTATTTAAGTTTAAAGTCTAGTTGGTACCAAAGCACTGAGGCAAAATAGTCAATTAAAAATAATGCCCCCAATTCAATATGTTGGTGACCTTATTGAATGAACAAAGAAGTAGGAAAAAATTCATTAAAAAATGATAACTTGTATCTAGAGACACTGTAGAAAGGGAGAGGACCATCAACTGCAAATATGGCAGGAGACAGGAGTCCTCAATCCTGGCTGCATCTGGAAAGTTTTTCTACAAGCATTAAGAAAATGAAAAGTAGGGCGCCTGGGTGACTCAGTGGGTTAAGCCTCTGCCTTCGGCTCAGGTCATGATCTCAGGGTCCTGGGATCGAGTCCTGCATCGGGCTCTCTGCTCAGCAGGGAGCCTGCTTCCCTTCCTCTCTCTCTCTGCCTGCCTGTCTGCCTACTTGTGATCTCTGTCTGTCAACTAAATGAATAAAATCTAAAAAAAAAAGAAAGAAAATGAAAAGTAAAGGCAAGCCTAGAAGAAATGTTTGCAACACAAAGGTCTTTTATTCAGAATATTAAAAACCCTGCAATAAATAAATAAATAACAAAGAGATAAAGACCCAGTCTTAAAAGAATGTGCAAAAAATGAGATATTGCACAAATAGATGCAGGAATAGTTAATAAGCAAGTGAAAAGATAACCAGAAACTGGCATCTTGATGGAGACCTCTTCAGCCTCCAGAATTGTGAAACCATATATTAAACCACCAGTGTGGTTTAAAGTATTGTGTGGGGTATTTTATTATGGCAGCCCAAGCAGACGAATGCAATTGCCATGCTTGGAAATGAATATTTAAATTGCCAAATCAGCAAACAAAACCATTGCTAACTATATTTGATTTCATATATCACGTTAGAATACTCACATTTCTACTCACTAAATAAGGGAATTTGATTTTGCATTGTAATCTAGGTTCTGATTCAACAACTTACTCTAATTTCTAAGTAGTTGATGACTCAGAGGAGTTAAACTGAGTAATAAAGCACATTTTAAATGTGCTCATATGCAGCCAGCATCTAAAATTCAGCTGCATTCACAGGTGTTCTACTGAACTCAAATGGCCTTTTCTGAATTCAATAGAAACATATCCAGCATTACAAGACAACAGTGATTCAATAGTTAAATATAATTTTGATGGTAACCACACAAACCAAAGAGGTTTCCTCCTTGAAAGAAAATTAACTTTTATGGAAGTGGAAAGCTTGGTTTCACTTTTTTTTAAAATGTGGAATAAACTACAATCTATCAAAACCTCATCCTTATTTTCCCTCAGTAAATAAGATATTAATTAATATTGAGCTTTGTAGTATAGCTAGTTTCTTTAACAGTTTTTTTCTTCTAACAGTTTTTCAAGGTCAGTAGAATCTTGCAATTCTTAGGACTGTGAGTCAATATAAATTAATGATACAGTCATAATCACTGGTACGTACATTTCAATGGACAAGTTATGGTTTTGTATTATTGGCTCAGACGAAAAAGTTTGTAATACTATCAACTTCCAGCTAGGGGCATATCTCTAACAAGTCATCAGTGTCAAAATTGAGTTGAGGATAGTGCCTGGGTGGCTCAGTGGGTTAAGCATCTGGCTTCGGCTCAGGTCATGATCTCAGGGTCCTGGGATCGAGCCCCAAATCAGGCTCCCTGCTCAGCAGGGAGTCTGCTTCTCCCTCTGCTCCTCCTCTCTACTTGGGATCTCTCTCTCAGATAAATGAATAAATAAGATCTTTAAAAAAAACCGAGTTGTAGAAAACAATATTATCTAAAAATTAGTATAATTTCATATTCTTTTCAGAAGGGCCTCAAGTTTTCAAGGAACATAAAGAGCATTCAAAATGCTGCATTTTGAAACCTTAAAGTTGAAATGAATATTTAAATTGCCAAAACAGCAAAATAGAAACCTTAAAGTTGCTTTTCATCTGAAAGTTTAATACTGTTCGGAATTTTATTTTTACTACATTAATTTATTAATGTAGTATCTATCTTTTATTTACTTATTTATAAAAGATTTTATTTGTAAGTAATCCCTATACCCAACATGGGGCTCAAACTCACAGCCCCAAGATCAAGAGTTGTACGCTCCACCAACAGAGGTAGCCAGGTGCCCCTAGTCTCTAGCTTTTAAATTGAGCATGTTATATTTGCAAGATACTCTCCTCAGTGTTTTAGAAAAACTTTGGGACAAAGTAGACAGTCTAGTGGGTGTGTAATGTGAGGAAATAAAACATAGACACAAGTACCCAGAATATTATTATTTTATGATTTAGGCACAGACAGAATTATGGGAGTGTAAAGAAAGAAGGAATTCCTTCCAGATGGGAGACTCAGGAAAGATTTCTTAAGTGGAAAAGAGAGAACTCTAGCATAGCATTTTGACTTGAGTATAATTCAGGTATGTCATTTCATTGAGAGCAATTGAAGTTGCTCATCTCCAAAGAGCTTTCTTGTACAAGCACCTTCACACACCAGCTCTTCTGGGCCTGGTCATCCTCTGCATGGACAGCCCATCTCTGAAATACCTTAAAATCTAATATTCTGTCTTCCCATCATAATCTCCAGTTCATCTAGTGAACTGCTGCCTTTATTGTCCTCACTGCTTGGCTGTCATCAGTATCTCTACGTGCTAAACAGAGCAACTACGGAGCAGAAAGACCCAAAGTCAAGTCTGAGCTCTTCCACCTATAGCTGGAAGCCTCTGCTAAGTTACTTATTCATTCTGACCCTTGGCCTCCTCAATTTTAAAGTAGTGTCATTGATAGTTCCCATATCACAAGACAGTTGAGATATTCAAGTAGGTAACATATAAGAAGGTCATGCCATAGTAGCTGGGTTGAGTAACAGCGTTAGCTTTCATGTGTTAACATTTTTATTAATATTTATCCCAACAGAAGTGCAAAGGATTACCACATTTATTTTTTCAGCCCATTCCTCTTTTCTTGGCCAGACCATCTTTTCCACTGCTGATCCAACGTGTTCACCTTGCATTCCAACAATGGCTAGTATTCACTCAGTCCATCAACAGTTGGTATTGAGTATGGCTATGCACCATAAATCAGGGAGTAGACAGTCTAAGGGAGGTGCAGACATACAAACAGGCAATGTAATGTCATATGATACATGCTATAACAGGGTGAAGTCACGGAAGGGAGATAATTAACTCATCTTGCGAAGGTGGAATCAGGGTCTCTAATCCCATTCTGGCCCCTAGCACCACCCCTGGCACGTAAGCGGTGCTTAATAAACATTGGTTGCATTAAGAGGTATCAAAGCTGGAATTTAAGGATGAACACGTATCACCAAGTGAAGGGATTCAGAGATGCAGGAATTGTGTTCTAAGACTAAGAAATAGACAAAGTGTTTGAAGTCCTGAGGGACAATGGAGTACATGTGTGAGCAGATGGGATGCATGTCATTCCTTGCTACCCCTGAGCATAAAACTCTGATGTGCTGTGTGTGGAAGTTCAAAGCAAGTACCAGATAAGTGTGTTATATTTATGACTATGTAACTTTCTTTTCAGACCAGAATTTTCTTCTAGTGCAAAATAAAATAAAATAAAATAATAAAAGGCAATGGTGTTCAAACAGACACAAAAAGCCAAGGAACTCTATCACATACTTCCACACTCAATGTTTGCTCCCTGGACTAGCCAACCTGTAGCATGACAACATAGAAGGAAAGGGAGAGATAGGGAAACCCATGGTTGTTTTCTTTCAGTCCTTCGTTAATCATCTGTAAGTTGAAGAGAGAGAGTGTTGGTAGAATGTGAGTGTTGCAAGAAGTAAAATAAAACAGCTGAAGTAAAATAAAACAGCTGAGTTCATTTGGGGCAACATTTTCACTGTTCTGGTAAGAATGAAATACGTAGGTGGTGGACAAGTTAAATATTATTGTGTTTGCACTTTAAGGAGGTATTGCTCGATAGGAACATGAATGGTAAGTTTCAGCTAATAATTTATATTCTTTTTTTTTTTTTTAAGATTTTATTTATTTGTTAGAGAGAGAGATAGCGAGCACAGGCAGACAGAGTGGCAGGCAGAGGCAGAGGCAGAAGCAGGCTCCCTGCCGAGCAAGGAGCCCGATGTGGGACTCGATCCCAGGACGCTGGGATCATGACCAGAGCCGAAGGCAGCCGCTTAACCAACTGAGCCACCCAGGCGTCCCTCAGCTAATAATTTAAATTAAATTTTTCTTTGCTTAGAGTACCCAGTAAATAGCAAATAAAAACATCATAACAAGTTGAGAGAGAGACTGCCAAGGAGGGGAAGAAAAAAGCTTTTTATTTTAGTACCTTTAATGGTACTCTTCCCTTCCTTTTGAGTGAGGGACTCTGCACTTCCCTTTTGCACTTGGCCCTGTAAATTATGTTGTTAACCCTGCCCTCAGCTAATAAATGGCCAAGGCACTATCTGATCCTAGGGTTTTTTTTTGCAACCAAATGACGCACTGTACCACACTTCCTCCTGTGATACTCAACTGCATAGTGTTAAGTCAAGGAAGTCTGTGTGTCATTCACCATTTCCAATGCCATGGCTTCTCCTGGCTTTGAGGGAAGAAACCACTGACATTTCCTGTTCATAACCATGGCATTCACTGCCAGCTTATTGCTTCATTTTTCCAGAGCTCCCCGCAGGACATTTATTGCTACTAAACCACAGGTCAGTTTCTTCTGCCCAAATCCTGCTTGCGTTACTCTCTCACCGATATTACTCCCAAGGAAACCTCCAATACGTGACCAGCTCAAAAAGTTCTGCCTCTGAGTCTCTTCCTCATGAAGGTCAACCTAGACATCCACATGCTAGATACTGAATTTGAACCAACATGTCTTGCATTTTTCAAGTCAACATTTTATGGCATGTGAATTCACTATGTATTTAGGTCCCTGCCTTACTTGTATTGCAGCAGTCATAGCTGCACTGCCTTTACTTCTCCGCATGCTAATGAGATTCTGTTATCTGAATTTTTTACTCTGCGGAAGCCAGTCCTGTATGCTTGCTGTCAGAGCCCCCCTAAGCCAGAGACTGCAATTCCTATGGCAGCCCCAAATTCCTGTTAGACCTCCTCTGGAGTGAAGTTCATCTTCCTCACTCAAGGGAGAAGTTTCAAAGCCAGGGCTTTAGGGTTGGGTCAGTTATCTTCCTGCATGATTTTAAAGACTTTACCAAACGTGTCTCTTTTTCACCTGTTTTGGGGTCAGATTTACTTAGAAGTGTTTCACTTGAACTTTCTAAACTGCCATTTAAATGACTATCCTTTAACGCAGACTTATTAAGCGCAGGGTAGCTCTAAAAATCATTCTTACTCATGTTCTTTTAATTAAAAAAAACAAACAAAACTGAATACCTAAATGTCCCAGGCACAAGTTGGTACTGCCCCAGAACACGTTTGCTGTATGCAATGGCATTTCTCATGAGTAAGTGTACATTCTGTAACTCATTTTGGAAGCATTTGGCTGACTCAACCATAACTTTTGGCTGGCAACATAAGGAAGATAAAAATATAATGGCTTCTGAGTCCAGCCCATTGGTAGATATATTTTATAATGAAGAGATAACTGTCCATTTGGGGCCATTTGATCATTTTTAAGCCTTACAGATTTCCAGGTCAATTCCTAGGTATTGGCAATTAGCAGAAGACAAGTTTAACTCACATATAAAGAGCCAGCATTCTGTTAGTTATACTGGAATTTTTAAAAAAAAAAAAAAAAAAGACTTAAAATTTTTAAAAATTAATTAAAAAATAAAAAGAGTTGGCATCCTTTATTTTGATGTGTTAATAGGTGTCACCCTATCTCCTTCTCCCCTCTCCTTGCTCACTACCACACACCTGGGTACACAGCTCAACTCTATTCCTCAATGTTTTCTGTCAAAAAAGCTGAACTCTGGTACAAAAGCAAACAAACAAAACCAAACAAGGTCACCTCCTATCAAAAGGCAGTTCTGAATGCCCAAAGTGAAACCAGAATGATTGATTAGAACCTGCAGAGCCGCGGCCCCATCTTCCTGAGAGCACAGTTGGCAGACCTCTGGACATTGGTTCTTGGGCTGAGATCGTCATTCTGGTCACACATGAAAACAGGTGGCTTGCGATCATTGATAGAGCAATGTGGATGCTCAGCCAGGACAGGGGGGCCCAGGCCTGGAGTCAGTCCATCCACACTTGGCTAAGGAAGAGACCAAGGCAGCTCCAAGGGGATTCCACCTGCTTTTAGTAAGTCAACTACCAAGTTTACCCTCCAGTTACAGGAGAAAAACAAAAACCCCTTCAGGCCTAAAGGAACAGGCCAAATGTGCAAAAAGGGAGGGGAGGGTGATATGGACACCACAGAACTCTGGGACTGCATTAGGAGGCAGCTACTGCTCAGTGCTTGTGTCAGAATGTGGTCATTAATGAACATCTAGTGTTGCCACATCTTATCTTTTTCTAAAGTTATTAGAAATCAAAATGTTTACATAAAATATCCTAACCAGTGGGCAGACCAACAGAACACATCTGCCAAGTCCTCACCATTGCACCAGTTCTCTGACCTCCTTCCCACACTGGCCTCCTTCCCATAG
Organism: Taxidea taxus jeffersonii; assembly: GCA_003697995.1. NCBI lineage: Eukaryota > Metazoa > Chordata > Mammalia > Carnivora > Mustelidae > Taxidea > Taxidea taxus. The sequence continues at coordinate 39,838 of ML112062.1, forward strand.
CTTCACCTCTCCCCCTGCCTCACTCCCACCAGCTCTCGCTCACCTTTGGCTGTTCAATGTGCAATGCACTCTCCAGGCTCAAGGACTTTCCATGAGGATTTCCCTCACCTGGAAGGCCCTCTCCATAAGCAGCCCAGAGCTCACACAGTCACCTCCTTCATATCTTTTCTTACTTATTATCATTTTTTGAAGATTTATTTATCTGAGAGAGAGAGAGAGAGAGAGAGCACCAGCAGGAGAGGCAGAGGGAGGAGAGAGAATCCCAAGCAGACCCCACGTTCAGTGCAGAGCCCCACGTGGGGCTTGATCTTATGACCCTGAGATCGAGACAGGAGCCGAAACCAAGAGTGAGGTCCTCAGCTGACTCTATCACCCAGGGGCTCCCAGGTCTTGTTTTAAATGCTACCTTCTCAGTGAGACCTTCCTATTTGGACCCGCACTCTCTCCCCTGACACTCCTTATTTCTCCTTACTGTTTGATTTACTAAAAAAGCACTATCGTTATCTAACAAATATACATTTTATTTGACTTTTTTTTTCTTTTTCTTCCTACAATGGAACGTAAACTTCTTGAAGGCAGAGATTTTGGGTTATTTTGCTCATGGCTGTATCCCCAGGGCTTAGAATAGAGACGGAACTTGATAAATGTCTTTTGAATGAATTAATGAGTAGGTGGATGAATCTGCCCGCCAACTTTGGTCTGTGGTCCGGGCTTCCAATTTATGACTTGTGATTTATACTGAAAATCTCATGGCACAATGCAAAGGAAGGAGACATGATAAAGTTTGGGCGAACATCTTGACTCTTACTTTCCAGGGAAGCCAAGTAATCAAATGACATCATCCACAACCTCACAGAGCATTTCTGCCAGTTATAGTACCCTTCATATGCAAAAGTAAAGGGTATCCAACAATGCCAAATGTATTAATCCCATGATATCTTACTCACTTCACTTTGAATCACATGCTTATCCAACAATGGCAAGGTTTAGCGTTTAACCTATTCAAAATAGGTCCCCTTACCCACAGTCATCTCTAAAATTAAGCATAGTTCCTTTACTGTTTAGAAAATGAAAATGAAAATAACATAAATATAAAAGAGACAGGAGGGAACAAAGATGAAGCCTGATCTTTGTGAAGGAAGGAAGTTAGCTCACAGAAATGATATTGTCTTATCTTGCTTCTTTACTCCAGCCTATCATGATTCAAAATTTGGATGCTATTCCTTATGTCCCACATATGATGTACTATATGCTAGCTAACTGAACATAATAATAATTTTAAAATGTGGATGATTTTGTAAAGAACTCAGCTCATTTCTATCTTTCCCTCCTTTTACCTTCTGCTCAAAAAAAGTTAAGACAAAGCCAAGTAAATTTAAAAGTAAAATTCAGGTTCTATGTTTTGTTTATATTCTCTGATCTAAGAACAGAATGCTTTAATCAAGGCATTATCAGTATCCATAATGGGATGAAAGGCATAGGGAGATGAATACACATTTAATTAATATTGTACCAGAGATGCCCTGGACCTTGAAATATTTTTTTAAGTAGGCTCCATGCCCACCGTGGAGCCTGACATGGGGCTTGAACTCACAACCCTGAGATCAAGACCTGAGCTGAGATCAAGAGTAGGATGCTTAACCAACTGAGCCACCCAGGTACCCTAGGACCTTGAAATATTTTTAATAAAGGCAAATAAATAAAATATACTTCATGGCTGGGTAATAAATTTTTTTAGTTCATTTTTACAAGAAGTAGTACACAATGAAAACATAAAGAACTTGAAAAGGTTGAGCTCTTAGGTGGAAGTGCAAGGTCATCTCTGGCTATCTAAGCTGCCTGCCTGCCCACATGGGTGATTTGCAGGAGGGCCCTTAGGAGTCACTGGCAAAACCTTGGCTCTGCTATCTGCCAAAGACTCTGGGCCTCTTGCTAACACCAGAGCAGTAATGGTGCCTTCTCTTCCACCTTCCAAATCTTATGCAAGCATCTTCGAGTGGAGGACCTTAAACCAAAGCTTGGGTCTAGAAAATATAGTCTGCAGGCTTCTAGGCCCTGTTTCCAGGGAGACACAGATCCGTTCAATGGGGCCAGATGGGTCCAACATGACCCAGGATTTGAATCTTCAGTTCTTATTCAAGAACCAGGCACTCCTGGAGCCATCAATAGGTTGAACAATCTTTTCTTTATGGTATTTTCATTCTCTAAGTAAGACAATTACATAAATGTGCAAGAGTTTTCTTTTTAGTAAGATTAATTGACTCCTTTAAAAAGTTAATTCTTGCCAAGGGCCTTGCCATATGTGGACACTTCTGAATGGGTATTCTCCCACTAAGAACAGGGAGTGGGGTTGGGGGGAAAGGTTTTGGGAATAAAGAAAGAACTAGTTTATTTACACTATGCAAACTGAAATTGTACCAGACTCAGACCAACTTCTTCTTAGTAAACTTTATATTACAATATAGACCAATAATTTCCTCTCCCAGAGCAAAGAAGCCTTCCTGTACTGTGACTCAGTTTCCTACACTAAGGGGCTGTTGCCACAATAGTCAGGGGAAGGAAATGCTTGCTTACCTTTGCTGTGTTTGGAATAACCCCTCCACATCAAAGAGGTGACTCATTCCATCCACTTGCCAACCCTGAACTTGCTTCCTACCTCCCACCACACTTGCTAGCTGTGCTGTTCTTGGCTGGAGAGACCTTCCATCGGCAAGTCCAGGTTTGTGGAATCTGGCACACTCACCTCCCTCAATGACGAGGCTTCCTGAGGTGGGTTTTTCGGCAGGTTGGGACATGAAGGTGACCACCAATTTGCCTGACCTATGGTTCGAGGTGTATGATTCAAAGCCAAGAAGCTGGGCTTTCACCTCTGCCTTCTCCAACAGCACAAAGGGAAATGGAATCATTTTATTTCCCTACTCCTATTAACACTAAACTGGTAACCTGAAAACATTTAGGTACCTATTTTCATTGGTTTTAGAGAAACATGTTGCTGCTGGAAATTCCAGAAGCCATCAGGTTCATTTTGGTGAGTTCAGCAGTGTTTATTATAGTGTGGGGCAGATGGGGAGTGCTCAGAAAATATTTATTCCTGGTGGATGTGTCTCTATCTGGATAGAAGCCATCTTGGAGTAAATAACCTTGCCTTGGAGGTGGTTAGAGAGGAAGAAACTACACTTCCTTTAATAAAATACACCACCAGATTCCATATTGAGGACAGTGTGGATATGGAAAAATAAAGGGTTTTATAATTTAATAGAGATGGATTTGAGATTAGGAATTCTGGACAAATCCTTGAAGTTCTTCTCTTTTCCCTTCAGAGAGAGAGAGTGCACATGTGTGTACATGGGGAGGAAGGGGTAGAGGCAGAGGGGTAGAGAAAATCTTGAGCAGGCTTAGCACAAGGCTCTATCTCACGACCCTGAGAACATGACCTGACCTGAAATCACGGGTTGGACGCTTAACCAACTGAGCCACCCAGGCACCTTAGTTCCTTTAAGTTCTTATCAAATACATACCACATGGTGCTAAAGGAGTTTGGAGTCACATTGGCCTGTTGGATCACTTCCTATTGGTGATTTACTTCTCTAACCTTAAATTTTCTCATATAATAGAGACAATTAAATTTTCCTCTTAAGCTTTCTGCAAGGATTAAATAAGACAATGTGAGCAATGTTCTAAACACAGAGCCTGGGACACATTAGCATTCAACATTTTCTTATTCTCTGAAACTGCTCCTCACTTGGAAAAGGGGAAGAATAGAACACGCCATACTCTTGCAAAGGGATGTTACAGATCAGGTCAAGTAATATGGAGAAAGCGCTTCCCTAGTGTGATTTATTTGTGTTATCTAACTCCCTCTTGACAATGAGCCCATTCCTTTTTTTTTTTTTCCCCAGTGTCTGAATATAGGCTTGCTGCTATTATCTTTGGGCCTAGTCCTTGGCAATTTGCACACAGATTTGACAGCCCAGAATGCTTACGACGACGATCACTTCCATTAATGAGTATGGCAATTTGCTCGTGCTCAAGGACACTTAGCTTCACATATTTTGAGATCAAATGTTCACATTGCCAGCTTTCGCTCATGGTGGGATATTTAGGGGAACTGAGATTTACATGGTGGGGCTCAGTCATTGTTGGGATAGTCCTGGGATTGACAGTAATAGAATCCAGAGCCTTCCAGGACTGGCCTGGGGATAGAAAGACCTGCCTGCATGAGAGCAGAGCTTCTCTGGCCCCACCTCTTCTTTCAGGCAGCCAGTTAGCTTTTTCTGGCCGACCCTATAAAATAAAATGCTCTGGGGGATTTGGAGAAGAGCTGGTGTGAATGGGTTTATATATTACCCAGATTGTCTCCTCATTACTCATAGCCAGTTGGAAAATTTCCAACCTTTTCTACTTGATCCTAGCTACCTAAGGGATTTGAGCTGACATCTACTATCAAAGCCCATCTGGAAAGAGAATATATGAGTATTCAATTTCATTCAACAAACACGAAGGGGAACCATTAGTAACAAGGGTGTGGTGTGAGGTAGAAGAAAGTTCTGGCTTCAGAAAAAGACTGATTTAAATTCAAATCCCAGACCAGCCACTACTATCTATATGCCCCAGACCATGTTAACTTCAGAGCATCACTTACTGAGCTATAAAGTAGAAAGTAATTATCTCTTTTAAAAAATTTTTTATTAGAATTTAATTTAATGAACAGAAATAGAATTTAGTGACTCATCAGTAGCATATAACACCCAGTGCTCATTACATCATGTGCCCTCCATAATGCCCATCCCCCAGGACCCCATCCTCCCACCCCTTCCCCTTCAGTGACCCTGTTTGCTTTCTATGATTAAGAGTCTCTTATGATTTGGCTTCTTCTGTTTTTTCTCTTATTTTATTTTTCCTTCCCTTTCCTTGTGTTCATCTGTTTTGTTTCTTAAATTCCACATATGAGTGAAGCCATATGGTATTTGTATTTCTCTGACTGACTTATTTCACTTAGCATAGTACCCTCTAGTTCCATCCACATCATTGCAAATGGCAAGATTTTGTGGGTTTTTTTGATGGCCTTGTAATATTCCATTGTATATATACACCACATATTCTTAATCCATTCATCTCCTGATGGACATCTGGGTTCTTTCCATAGTTTGGCTATTGTGGACATTGCTGCTACAAACACTGGGGTGCATGTGTCCCTTCATATCACTATTTTGTATCCTTTGGGTAAATATCCAGTAGTGCAATTGCCAGGTCGAAGGGTAGCTCTATTTTTAACTTCTTGAGGAAACTCCAGATCATTTTCCAGAGTGGCTGCACCAGTTCGCATTCCAACAGTGTAAGACCAATAGTATAAGTGGTCAAACATAATATCTCTTTATAATATTGTGAGGAATAATAAAGACTTTTGCATATAAGACTCCTTAGTAGTAGTAAGTGTTGTATAAACAGCAGCTATTATTAGTATTATTTTCTTTTCTTGCAAGAAAATGTTCAATTTTCTTGAAAGGAAATATTCAGGGACATTGAGCAGTTCTCCTTTAGATGTCCCTATCACATAAGGTTGTTTTATTAAATAGGAAAGTGGGTGGGAAAGTGCCTTGTAAAGCCACATAAACAAAGTTGCTATGATTATTTAAAGGAAAGTCACTTGAGATCCAAGAAACACTGAAGGCCATACCAAATAGAGTGACCTCTCTTTCTTTGTTAAAATAAAGGATGAGAAGACAAGAAAAGAGTTGAGATTCATGACTGCGATTCATCTTTTACATACTTCTTAGACTGGTCCATTTCTAATATGTATAACTGCAACATTTCTGTAAGAAATTTTGTTCAGTGGTTTTTGTGTATACCTGTGTGTGAGTATGTGTGTATGTGTGCACATGAAAGATTTTTATCTGGCTGAACAATTTTCTTTTTATTGATCCTTTAAAAAGGATTAGGACGCAGGAGAGAAAAGAACAAAAGATGTTACTCTTAGTATCTTACTAAAAATTTTTGAGGGACATTGACCATCAACAAGGGGGAAATGAAGCTAAAAATATATTAACATAATTATCTGGATGTATTTACACATTACACCCAAGATCTACAAGGCTTAGAAAATTGCTCACATTAACACCAAGTAATTCAGTCTATTCTTTATCTCAGAGTAATGGTTAACCTTGGTAAAAATTGGATTTATTTACTAACCTGGAAAAACCCACACTTATTTGGAGGGCATTTATTCTCAGTTAGCTCTCTTAATTAAAATTCCAGCACTAGGGGCACCTGGGTCGCTCAGTGGGTTAAAGCCTCTGCCTTCAGCTCAGGTCATGATCCCAGGGTCCTGGGATCGAGCCCCACATGAGGCTCTCTGCTCAGCAGGGAGCCTGTTTCCTCTTCTCTCTCTGCCTACTTGTGATCTCTGTCTGTCAAATAAATAAAATCTAAAAAAAAATAAAAATAAAATTCCAGCACTGGAATTGGCAACATAGGAAATGTGACAAGAAGGTGAAGAGATTACCTGGATAATTTGGTCAGTAAAGATAGCTGATGTAGGTATATAACTCAGTCCTCCAATTTATGTGGTAAGTTTCATTTCCCTGCCTTGCCTGGGCAGTTACATCAAATTTCCACATTACTTGGCTGTGTAGACATGAAGAATTTTAGCAAATACGTAGAGAGTTGAGAAAGCCTGACTTGCATAATTGGTATTCTGCATTTAAAACATCTTTCTATGAATGCTTAACTGGATAATCTGCCTGAACTTGCCTCTTGGAATTTCTCAGTGTGGGTCAATATCTGCCATCCATGACTGTGGCACTTGATGAGCCAACCTAGAAATACATATCCTCTGTAGAGCTCTCCTTCTCTCCCTCCTTTGCCTCCTTTCTCATTTATTCTCTTCCTTTTTTTCTTTTTCTTCTTCCAATTCTTTTTCATAAAATCACATAATGCTGGAATTTGGGGGGACCACAGCCACTGTAATTATTCTGTAATTCTCAGAATTTGTTAGTTCCCATATCACATTCATGGATTTTTCATGTCTAGCTATTTAATATTTTTAAAAAGTAGATTTTAAAAAACCCTTAAATACTCACTTTTTCAGATACAGTTTTTAAAATCTTTTTAAACTAAAAACAATTTTTTAAAAGATTTTATTTATTTATTTGAGAGAGAGAGAGAGAATGAACAGTGGGAAGGGGTAGAAGGGGAGAGAGAGAGAGAAGCAGACTCCCCACTGAGCAGGAAGCCCAACACAGGGCTCAATCCTAGGACCTGGAGATTATGACCTGAGCCAAAGGCAGATGCTTAACTGACTGAGCCACCCAGGCATCCCAGATACACTTTCAAAACCTGTACTCAAGAAGAATAGATTCAGTATGCTGATTATTTTTTCCTGATAAAAAGTAAAAAAATGTACAACAAATAGAGACATTTTGTATATGTAGCACCTAAAATCATATCACTTAGCTTTGGGAAACACTTTTCTAGTCTGGCTTTCAAATGAGAGAATTAAAGTGATGTTTTCTAAAGGCACAGAGCCAGTTAGGAGTGGCGTTAAGAGTTGAAACCATGGTTTTGGACTCTTTAACCCAGACCTTTCCTATTATCTTACACTGACTTACAGTGTTAGTTACTTTAAAGCAGGGCTATAAGAATTACTAACTAACATGGTATAGAAAAACCATCAGTAGCAAAAACTATGAAAACAGCCCATCTTCTTATTTATTTATCTTTTAATAACTCTTAGATCATGATTGGATCACAGGTGCTTTGAGACAGTAATCCTTGGGACGCCTGCGTGGCTCAGTCGGTAAAACATCTGCCTTTGACTTAGGTCATGATCCCAGGGTCCTGGGATTGAACCCCGCATCGGGCTCTTTGCTTGGTGGGGAGCCTGCTTCTCCTCTGCCTGCCTCTCTCCCTGTTTGTGCTCTCTCTCTCTCTCTCTGACAAATAAATAAATAAAATCTTAAAAAAAAAGAGACAGTAGTCCTCAAACAAGAGTGCTCATGTAGGGGTTTACTAGGGTTTCAAGGACGTGGGTAGCTAACGATCTTTTCAGAGCCACCCTTTCTGTGACTTCTTTCCTAAAAAAGGGGCCATGGTTACGGCATCCCTATTCATAATTGCCCTTTGGCCACCTTGCAGAACAAAGTCACCCTTTTCATTCACTGCATTACCCTGAAGTGAAAGCGTATCAGACGGACACACCAAACACACGGACACTGGAACGTTAGGTGGTGTGTTGGTGTAGGGGAAGAATTTCATGTCTGGGTGACAAATCACAGGTAGTCTCAAATTCTTTGCCTTCCTTAAAAAGGAAGGAGGGTTAAACACATTTTAAGCTGACAGATCTTTAAAAATGATTTTGCATGTTAGACTGAGATACAAAGTTTGCCTTAGAAGTCGTTTAAAGATCCAAGAATGAAGGGTTAGAGCTCTAATAAAAATCCTTCCACCCTCATCTACAAATGACATTTTTTTTTTTAACATCACCTTCAGTTAAATTGACAAGTAAGAATAGAATTAGGGGCACCTGTGTGGCTCAGTTGTTAAGCATCTGCCTTAGGCTTAGGTCAGGATCCCAGGGTCCTGGGATCGAGCCCTGCATGGGGCTCCCTGCTGGGCGGGAAGCCTGCTTTGCTCTCTCCCACTCCTCCTGCTTATGTTCCCTCTCTCGTGGTGTCTCTCTCTGTCAAATAAATAAATAAAGTTTTTTAAAAAAAAGAATTAATACTAAACCCCTAACTCATTCTAGAAGTAAGTATATCCATATACAGATCTATGGGGAAATGACTTGATCCATCTTATTAAGTGATACATGTCCAAAATGAGGTGTTTTTTTAAAACATTGCTTTTTATTACTTTCAATTTAATATCTATTTATCAATATTTTAATATAATTATATTAAATATAATTTAAGAATGTCTATTATCCTTGCCTGTTTACTAGTAAGAATTGTGATGCCACTCAGAAGAAATTTTTCAACATTTAAAACCTATTAGGAAATTAAAAACATAAATTTAGCTTGTATTTTTGCTACAGAGTATAATAGCGTCTTTAATAGTAAACCTTAACAAATAAGGTTATAGGATCAGAATAAAACTCTGAGAAAGGAAAACAAAAAGAGAAGTTCAGTAAGTAAAAAGAAGAGTCAACATTTCTAATTGTTAAATAAGAACTATTTATGATTGCTATTTTTTTAAACGGGTGATGAGAGGGGATTGAGTCACTTAGGCATTTATATTGCACAGGATGCATTCTAAAATTTTGTAACAATTTTATTTTAAAAGTTTACTGTTTAAAATAAGCTGGAGATTACATAACTTGTATTATTTACATTTTGGAGAAACTTTAGATGTCACCTTAAAGTTTTGCAAAGTGTTGTAGAGATTTTCCAATTCCTTTATGAGTACACAAACAGGAAGTTTGAAGACCACTGCTTTTAGGGTTCAAATGGGTTTCCAGGCTGTGGAGTGCTTCCTGGACAATCTTTTGCCTCACAACACTGGATTTCCAGGAATGAAAACAGTACCCGAAGTTAACCAAAGGAGCACACTTGCTCCTGCTCACTGCCAGGGCTCCTGGCACTGACTGGCAGATATCCTGGACCCAGGTGAGCTCAGATGCTCTCAACCTTCATGCCTGTCAGACTGACATCTGCAGGAAACTCCAAAAGCTGATAGGAGAAATTCCACTGGTTATAAAGAAATCTTCTCCAGCGTAGAATGTCACTTCTGTATTTACCAGATAAAATCAAATGGCTTTTACACACTTTTTGAAAAATCTCAGATAGATAACAAGATTAGAATGCATTTGAATAAAAAAAAGAATAGAATAATTCTTTTAGGAAAAGAATAAATGAAACAAGATGGGATCGGGAGGGAGACAAACCAAAAGAGCCTCTTAATGTCATAAAACAAACGGAGGGGTGTGGGGGGGGGGTGTTGAGAGAGGGTGGTGGGGTTACATTATATGTTTATATAAAAATTAAAAAAATTTTAAAAAAACCCAGCAACATGCATGAAAATATGTGCATATACATAAAACAAATGTGCACTTTAAAAAATGTTATGTAGGGACGCCTGGGTGGCTCAGTTGGTTGAGCAGCTGCCTTCGGCTCAGGTCATGATCCCGCGTCCTGGGATAGAGTCCCACGTCAGGCTACTTGCTCGGTGGGGAACCTGCTTCTCCCTCTGCCTCTGCCTGCCACTCTGTCTGCCTGTGCTCGCTTGCTCTCTCTCTAACAAATAAATAAATAAAATCTTTAAAAAATTTTTTTTAAAATGTTATGTAACTGTGCTATTGTTCAGTGATTAAAATTTTGAAGTTGAATCCAGGATTAGGCAACTGAAGTCATCTTTAAAAAGGGTTACTGCAGACCATAACTCCTCACTCTAGTAATGTGTGTATCTAGTTCTTCTACCCCAAGAAAATACCAATTATTTATGCTCTATTCCAGCAACACTGTGTTTCATGTTACTAACAGCCTGTGCTTAGAGGATATACATGGTTTCCTTTAATTTTCTTTTCTCATTTTTATGCTTTTTGGTTAGAGATAAGAGAAAAAGGGAAGAAAGACAAAATTTCCCCATATATTTTAAATGACTGAACTTTGAAGTAATTACAAAAGTATAGAAATCACTAAAAGTGATCTTGATTATATTAATAATTTTCAATTGAGACTTGATAAAAACTTTTCAACACAATTTTAATGGAGAGGCAGCTTTTGGGTTTAACTTCAGAGCATTATGATATGTGGATTTTATTCTGTTCTAGTAACTCTTGATTATATTTGAAAGTGGTTGACCTCTTTTTTCCCCACTAGCATTTATTTTCATTTTGGTAGAAACAAAAAATAATGAAATCTAGCACATTTACACAGAGTCTTCCTACAGTGCTGGGGATCTGGAAATAAATCCAATACCAAGGCTAATAAATACACTGCTCTGTAATGTCCTCTTATCCTCAATAATCACAATTTTGAGGGTGCCTTGGTAGCTCAGTCGGTTAGGCATCTGCCTTCTGCTCAGAGTGTGATCCCAGGGTGCTGGGATCAAGCCCTGCATCAGGCTCCCTGCTCAGCGGGGAGCCTGCTTTTCCCTCTCCCTCTGTGGTTCTCCCTGCTTGTGCTCTTTCTCTCACTCTTGCTCTATCAAATAAATAAATAAAATCTTTAAAAAAATCACAGTTTTGCTGTATGCTGATCATATTCCACTCCCGAATGCTGCAAAGGAGCCATTATCATTAGAGAAAAATACTTCCACCTAAGAAAATCTGCTTCTGGGCTAGACTTAGAAGGGATTTATTATAAACACCCCATTACTGGGAAAATCAGAAACCTGAAAATCTTCCAAGCAATTAGGAGAATATATTATTCTTAAGCATGAATTGCTTTTTCAAACTGAAATAAGTCTTCAAATAATTTTGATAAAGAAAATTGCCAGACAATTTTCAGTTGTCTCACTTACATTACCAACCCAGATGATTTAAAAAAAAAAATGGAATCCAACATTTGAACTGGCATCACAAAGGTCAAATGCCGCAAGATTTGTTCTGACCCATTTTGGAAAGAGAAAAAAAAAAAAGCCAAGGGTTCGTCCAAAGAATGTAATAGGACGACTTGACAGAGAAGTTGGATAAGAAGGATGACTTATTTTGGACTTAATCTTAGGGTGGGTGAAGCATAGTATTCAGGTCATTTCCTTAAGAGACAGGAAATGATGAGTTACACCTTGCCTTTTTGATTAAAAAAAAAAGAAACATGCAACAGTTCATGCTTCATTCAATGTTTGGTAAATTTAGTGATGATATTTATGATAACTGTGTTCAAATTGATTAAGGGTTAATCACAACTGACTAAGCAAATGGGCATGGAACAGAGAATAAGTCATAATTATTACTCTCATGCATATCCTTACAATATTCAAGGATTTAGAGACTCAAATTTATACCTTCTACAGCTAATTTGACTTTACCTTTTCTGGAAGGTTAACTTAAGGCATATAGAGAAACTGAAATTGCAGAAAATATTTACTTAACAGCGTTTCCGGTGTTATGTAGTGCTCTGGTTAAGTTTTTCACACTGGTTAAGAAAGACGTGTTCCCCACTATGACAGGGAGAGCAGCTTCCCCTACCACAGCCCCCCACACCCTCTCGCCACACACACACACACACACACACACACACACACACACACACACACGTCCATGACCTCAGTCCACTCAGAATTTTGCTCTGGAGTTTTAGTCTGAGGTAAAAGCCCTCGTCCCAGGTGAATGCAGAAGAAAAGGGAGAAAGCTGTGTCTGAGCTGTCCCTCTCTCTCCACATCTGGCTGGAACAGAAGTGCCTGGCCCCCTTGTCTGTCCAGGCAGAATCTTCTAACTTTTTGCAGGTTTAGGCAAGCCTGGTCTTCAGCTCATGGTTTGGCAGGCTGCGGGACAGGAGAATGTAACACATTAAGCTCTTATCCTTTGCAATGGAATACTGTCTTGAACACAAATAAGAATTAGTTGATAGTCTGGGAACCTGGGTGGCTCAATTGGTTAAGCATCTGCCTTTGGTCCAAGTCATGAGTCCAGGTTCCCCCCCATGCAGCTTCCTGCTTATCGGGGAGACTGCTTCTCTTCCTCCCTCTGCCCTTTCCCCCTGCTCATGCTCTCTCTCTCTCTTTCACACACACACGTTCTCTCTCTCAAATAAATAAATAAAATCTCTAAAACAAAAAAGAATTGTTTGATAGTCATTCAAATGTTTTTAAGATGTAAACCATATATCTATTTCAATATTGTTTAAATTTCATCAATAACAATTTACAGTCTCTAGACCACTGCGTGCAAGGAAAAAAAGAACAAAATATTTCCAATACTTCCTCTTTATGTTTTGATATTTCATGTTAGATTTCCAACATCTTTGAGTAAGACATTTTGTTGTTTCAAATATAATAAAATAAAAGTTGCTTAGCTCCACAAAGTAGGAGAAAATGAAAAGTGATCCTGAGATACATCCTGGGTACAAAATGGAATGTATGAGAACATTTACATGTGAAGTTTAGAACCCAGAGCATACAGATATGAGTGTTTTTCTGTCAGGTCACTTGGTTAGTCTAAACTTCTAACAGAAATGGATTCATGAATAAAGGCAAAAGGGGAAAGGAAAAAATATCACCGTTTATAGAACAATAACAATCACAATAACTCTTAAGACTTTTAATGGTTTGGCCACAAGCTGTTTAACTTACAAAGCCAAGATTCAACTAGTAATAAAGGAGAAAACCCACTCCTTTAGAGACTGAACTCAGAGGTTGACCAAAAGGTTTTTTTTTTTAAGATTTTTATTATTATTATTATTATTATTATTATTTTTGATCTGAGAGAGGGAGAGAGCACACGAGCAGGGTGAGGGGCACAAGGAGAAGCAGACTCCCTGCTGAGCAGGGAGCCTGATTCCAGGCTGGATCCCAGGACTCTGGGATCATGACCTGAGCTGAAGGCAGACACTCAACCAACTGAGCTACTCAGGCAATACCTCCCTTTTTAAAATTTACAAATATTAAGCCTACCTCCTCTTTTCCTCCATCACATTTTTTGAGAGTACTATACTTGTCACATTAGTTTCTCATGTATTGAAAATTCAAAGGATAATAAGTATCTCATGATATTTAGCAAATGTTCATGTAAGGATTTCCCAAAAAGGTGATTGCCTCCCAAGTTCAGTTAATTTTATGTGCACCATTCTGTTTAGAAATACTTTTTAGTGTAGAAAGAACTGCCCATTTGCCTGGAAAGTTGCTTGTGGTCACCCTCCTTGGAAACAATTTATTCCCTCCCACCCCCATGATGTGTGAGAAATATTTGGACAAGTCTAATACTTTTGACCAAAATACAAAGCACTATACTAAAAGCAGCACAACAACGTAAAAAGAAATCATTTCTAAAAGGTTTGATATTTGTCAGTTAGAGAAAGTGTATTGGGTATGAAACCTCATGATGAGTAAGCTTTTTACCTAGTAATTTTAATAACTGGTGGGTTTACTGTTATATTGTGTAATTTTTATTTTATTTTTAAGGATTTCTTTTTTCACAGAGTGTAGGAAGAGTGAAGACCCAGTGTTCCTATGCCTTTTTGGTCTAAATCTGAAGTCTTCCTATAACTTTCAATTTGCATATTTGTTCCTCCTATAATTAAGTTAGAAGGGAAATGGTGTCACGAGATAAACTGCACCATGTAATTCCATTACTCTTATCCCTTATGGCCATCAAGACCCTATGCATATAAAATACAAGTGCTGGACACAAGAGACTTAAGGAATCATATGGTGGCTCTCTTTCCCTTCACAGACGAGGAAACAGAAGCTCACGGAGCCAGCATGGTTTGGGACAAGGGCATGAGTTTTGGTCTCAAATGGAGCCAGGGTTGAATTCAGTTTTAGCAACTGTGTAAACTTGGAGAAGTTACTTAAATGTTCTGAGCCTTGGTGTTCTCTTTGTGGAATGGGGATAACAATACTCGACTTCTAGGAATGGTATGGAGGATCAAATTAAAATTACATATTTGAATGCCTGATTCACAGCAGACACTTAGTATTTCTTAGTCCTCTTCCCTCTTAAGGTAGTTAGGTAAATTAGTGGCAGAAACCTTCTTCTAGATTTCAAAGGAAACAGACTTCTATTTTGTGCTATTTCTATCACAACTTGCTAATGAGTCCCCAAGGAACCTTCAGTTCTGGAATTAAAATCCCTCACTTCACCCCATTTGCTACTTCTGCCAGTGGATAAGACATCTTTATCCAAGGCTGTATCCACTACGGTTCGTCCTGGCAGAGACAGAAGATGCAGAAACCATTTCCCAATTATCACTTACCAACGGCCTAAAATAAGGGTGAGCATGATTAGATCATCAGCGACAGTTTATCAATCACTAAGCGATATATTCTGGAGTTAATAGCCAATTCTTCATTACAGACTCCATTATCCCAGAAGTCTTTAACTCATGCCCCCTTAAGCACATGTCTGCAGAAGAGTCTCCTGACCCCACTTTTCTGATTTTAGCTAACCCCCATTTCCCTTCTCTACCAGTGAAATGAGAGGCTACTTTTACTTACTTTTAAAAAATCATAATTCATTTATAGATAATCTATTCCTATCCACTATTCTAATAGTTCTGGGTTTTTTGTTTGTTTTTTGACTCTGTTACTGGATTTATTTTTTATTTTTTTTTAAATTTATTTATTAGTCAGAGAGAGAGAGAGAGAGAGAGATCAAGCACAGGCAGACAGAGAGGCAGGCAGAGGCAGAGGGAGAAGCAGGCTCCCTGCCCAGCAAGGAGCCCGATGCGGGACTCGATCCCAGGACGCTGGGATCATGACCTGAGCTGAAGGCAGCCGCTTAACCAACTGAGCCACCCAGGCGTCCATGTTACTGGATTTATTTTAAGTAACGTGGAGGCTACAGTTACAAAATCTGCAGGGTGGGCCAGTGGACTGGAGATTCAGGAAAGAGTTGATGTTTAATAGTTCTTTTTACAGGCCTTTTGGAACTTAGTTTTCTGGAATAAAAGTCTCTGGATCTTTAAATGTTTCCTTGGTTCCCTTCCAGGGTCTCTGTGCATAGTAACTCCTTTTATCTTGTTACTCTATCCCAGAAGTCAGAAAACCATGAGCCTACAGGCTGAATCCAGTCCTTTGTTTATCTGTATATGGCTGGTGAGAATGGTCTTAATATTCTTAAATAGTTGAAATTCTTTATCAGGCAGGAGGACCTTCATTTGGAGCCCACAGATTGCAGGAGAAATTATCCTGAATTGCATGAAATCCATTACTTCTCATTCAATGGAGTGGATATTATCTAAAGTTCACCTCTAATACCTTTGCCTGGGGTTCCACATATTCACATTCTACAACAAAATAAAATTCACAGCAGCTAACTTTAAGTCTCATTATCTATTAGATAAAAAAGGAAATCTTACCTAATTTTAGTTATTGAATTTAATAAATACTCTCCCTCTTAAATAAATAAAAGTTATACACAATAGGAAAACATATATATAAATAAAAAATAAGCAGTAAAGGGTCACCTGGGTGGCTCAGTTAGGTAAGTGAATGACTCTTGGATTTGGCTGAGGTCATGATCTCAGGTCATCAGATTGAGCACCCCCCCCGCCCCGCAATCAGACTCTGTGCTGGGTGTGGAACCTGTTTAGGATTCTCTCTCTTTCTGTCCCCCTCTCCCCACACCCCTACTCTTTCTTTCTCAAAATAAAAAAAAAAGAAAGAAAGAAAAAAACAGTAAGGAAAAGGAGAATGCAAATGTGATAACCATAAAAGTTAACATAATAACCATAATTACTTTTAAAATTAGACCCTGATATACCTAGCAGTTAAGACAAAAAGAGAATCATTTAGAAGTGGCGCTATATACCAAACTTCATTTGAGAGATATCAAATAAGCTAATATTATAAACTTTACAAAAAGAGAAAACATAGGAGAATATCTTCGTGACTCAGAGACTTCTTACAAAGGGCCCAGAAAATATTAGCTATAAGAATTAAATAGATTTCTGTGAGGAGCAAGATGGCAGAGAAGTAGGAGACCTACATTTTGTCAGGTCCTAGGAGTTCAGCTAGATAGTTATTAAACCATCCTGAACACCTACAAACTCAACAGGAGATCAAAGAGAAGAACAGCAATTCTAGGAACAGAAACACAGACACTTTCTGGAAGGTAGGACATGGGGAGAAGTGAATCCGAGGTGACAAACAGGAAGATAGACTTGGGGGGTGGACTGGCTCCCAGCAAGCAGTGGAGCAGCAGAGCACAAAATTGGAAGTTTTAGAAGTCTGCTCCACTGAGGGATGTCACTCCAGAGGCTAAGCATGGGGTGAACCCTGGGAGGGACAGTGTGGTCTCAGGACCCAGGGGGTCACAGAAAGACCGGGGGTGGGGTTGGGGAGGTGCCTGAGTATGGCAGAGCTCCCAGGTATTGGAGCGGGGAAGCCAGCTACAGAGATGGAGCCGAGGAGTGAACTTTCAGCTCAGGGTTACCTTAAACTGTGATCCGAGGTGCAGTCGGGTCACCGCTCTTTGATCAGCGATCCCACAAGTGGCAGATCTGGGGAGACTCTTTCCTTCCTCCACTGGGAGGGGCAGCATGGGAGTGTACTGTAGGAATCTGCTCAGTTTGGAGACTCAAACGTGGCCGTGCACCAGAGACAGAAATGCTTGGTCCCAGGTCAGGTGAGCTCGGAGTGTGGCTGGAGACCAGGAAGATGGCAGGGACTGACTGCTTTTCTCTGAGGGCACACTGAGGAGTGCAGTCCTGAGCTCTCAGCTCCTCCAGGCCGGAGATTGGGGGGCCGCCATTTTCACTCCCATCATCCAGAGCTCTACAGAAAGCGTTCAGGGAACAAAAACTCCCAAGCACAAATGTGAGCAGAGTACTTAGCCTGGCCCCTGGCAAGGGCGGTGCAATTCTGCCTTGGGCAAAGACATTTGAGAATCTCTGCAACAGGCTCATCTCCCAGAAGATCAGCAAGAACATTCAGCCAAGACCAAGTTCACTGATCAATGAGAATGGCAGAACTACAGAGAGGAAAGCAGCACATAGAATTCATAGTTTTTTTCCCCATGATTTCTTAGTCTTTCAAAGTTAAATTTTTTAAATTTTATTTTTTTCTTATTCCATCTTTTTAAATTTTCCCTCTTCCCTATTTTAACCTTTTAAACTATTCTATCTTATCAATATCTTTTTAAAAATCTTTTAAAATTTTCATCGTTATAGTCATATTCTATCCCTTCATCGTATTTAACCTTATTTTTTATATACATGTAAGTTTTTCCTTCTTTAAATTTTGGGATACAGTTTCTTATAACAGATCAAAATATACCCTAAATCTAGCATATGGTTTTGTTCTAGTCTCCAGCTTGATCACTTTCTCTCCTTTTTTTAAACCAACTTCTTATCCTATCAATTCCTTTTTTAGAATCTTTTGATTTTCATTTTTACAGTCATATTCCATTCCTTCATCATGTTTACCATTATTTTTGTATTTTGTATGTATATTTTTCTTTCTTTAAAATTTTGGGAGGCAATTTCTTCTAACAGACCAAAATACACCCAAAATTAAGTGTGTGGCTCTGTTCTACTCCACAGTCTGAATATATATGTATATATGTGTATATATATATATATACACACACACACACACATACTCAAATATATATATGTGTGTATATATATATATATATATATATGTATATACATAATATATGTTATATCCCCCCCCCTCCCCTGGGGTTGAGGCTACCCTTTTAGTATTTTGTTCTCTCATTCATCAATTCTTAACTGGATAAAGTGACAAAGCATGATATATTCAGAGCACTAAATGAGAAAAATATGCAGCCAAGATTACTATATCCAGCTAGGCTGTCATTGAAAATAGAAGGAGAGATAAAAGCTTCCAGGAAAAACAAAAATTAAAAGAATTTGCAAACACCAAACCAGCCCTACAGGAAATATTGAAAGGGGTTCTCTAGCAAAGAGAGAGCCTAAAAGCAACAGATGAGAAACAAACAGAGACAATATACAATAACAGTCACCTTACGGGCAATACAATGCCACTAAATTCATATCTTTCAATAGTTACTATGAATGTAAATGGGCTAAATGCCCTGATCAAAAGGCCGGGGTATCAGAATAAATAACAAAACAAGACCCATCAATATGCTGCCTACAAGAAACTCATTTTAGACCCAAGGACACACCCAGATTTAAAGTGAGGGGTTGGAAAACAATTTACCATGCTAATGGATATTGAAAGAAAGCTGGGGTGGCAGTTCTTATATCAGATAAATTAGATTTTAAGCCAAAGGCTATAATAAGAGGTGAGGAAGGACACTATATCATACTCAAAGGGTCTGTCCAACAGGAAGATCTAACAATTTTAAATATCTATGCCCCTAACATGGGAGCAGCCAATTATATAAACCAATTAATAATAAAATCAAAGAAACACAAAAATAATACAATAATGGTAGGGGACTTTAAAAACTCCCTCACTGAAGGGGCGCCTGGGTGGCTCAGTGGGTTAAAGCCGCTGCCTTCAGCTCGGGTCATGATCTCAGGGTCATGGGATCGAGCCTCGCATCAGGCTCTCTGCTCAGCAGGGAGCCTGCTTCCTCCTCTCTCTCTCTGCCTCTCTGCCTACTTGTAATCTCTGTCTATCAAATAAATAAATAAAATCTTAAAAAAAAAAAAAACTCCCTCACTGAAATGGACAGATCATCTAAGCAAAAGATCAACAGGGAAATAAAACCTTTAAATGACACACTGGACCAGATGGACATTACAGATATATTCAGAACATTCCATCCCCAAAACAACAGAATACACATTATTCTCTAGTGCATATGGAACATTCTCCAGAATAGATCACATCCTGGGTCACAAATCAGGTCTCAACCAGTACCAAAAGATTGGGATCATCCCCTACATATTTTCAGACCACAATCCTTTGAAACTAAAACTCAGCCACAAGAGGAAAGTTGTAAAGAACTCAAATACATGGAGGCTAAAGAGCATCCTACTGAAGAATTAATCTAAAAAATTCATGGAAACAAATGAAAATGAAAACACAACTGTTCAAAATTTGGGGGATGCAGCAAAGGTGGTCCTGAGAGGAAAGTGTACAGCAATACAAGCCTTTCTCAAGAAATAAGAAAGGTCTCAAATATACAACCTAACCCTATACCTAAAGCAGCTGGATAAAAAACAGCAAATAAAGCCTAAACCCAGCAGGAAAAGAGAAATAATAAAGATCAGAGCAGAAGTCAATGAGATAGAACCCAAAAGAACAGTAGAACAGATCAATGAAACTAGGAGCTTGTTCTTTAAGGAATTAATAAGATTGATACCCCCCTAGCCAGACTATCAAAAAGAAAAGAGAAAGGACCTAAATTAATAAAATCATAAATGAAAGAGGAGAGGTCACAACCAACACCAAGGAAATGCAAATAATTATAAGAACATATTAGAAGCAACTATACACCAGCAAATTAGACAATCTGGAAGAAATGGGTGCCTTCCTAGAAACATATAAACTACCAAAATTGAACCAGGAAGAAATAGAAAACCTGAATAGACCCATAACCAGTAACACATTGAAGCAGTAATCAAAAAATCTCCCAACAAACAAGAGCTCTTGGCCAGATGGCTTCCCAGGAGAATTCTACCAAACATTTAAAGAAGAATTGATACCTATTCTCCTGAAACTTCTCCAAAAAACAGAAATGGAAGGAAGACTTCCAAACTCATTTTATGAGGCCAACATTAACTTGACCCCAAAACCAGACAAAGACCTCACCCAAAAGAAGAATTACAGACCAATATCCCTGATGAACATGGATACAAAAATTCTCACCAAAAAACTAGCCAATAGGATCCAACAGTACCCTTAAAGGATTATTCACCACAACCAAGTGGGATTTATTCCTGGGCTGCAAGGTTGGTTCAAATCAATCCATGTGATACAATACATTAATAAAAGAAAGGACAAGAACCATATGATACTCTCAACAGATGCTGAAAAAGCATTTGACAAAGTACAGCATCCTTTCTTGATCAAAACTCTTCACAGTGTAGACACAGAGGGTACATACTTCAATATCATCAAAGCCATCTGTGAGAAACCCACAGAAAATATCATTCTTAATGGGGAAAAACTGAGAGCTTTTCCCCTTAGGTCAGATATACAGCAGGGGATATCCACTGTCACCACTGCTATTCAACATAGTACTAGAAGTCCTAGCCTCCGCAATCAAAAAGCAAAAAGAAATAAAAAGCATCTGAATCAGCAAAGAAGAAGTCAAACTCTCACTCTCTGCAAAGGATATGATACTTTATGTGGAAAACCCAAAAGACTCCACTCCAAAAACTGCTAGAACTCATACAGAAATTCAGTAAAGTGTCAGGATATAAAATAAATGTACAGAAATCAGTTGCCTTTCTATACACCAACAAAAAGACAAAAGAAAAATAAATTAAAGAGTTGATCCCAGGGCACCTGGGTGGCTCAGTGGGTTAAAGCCTCTGTGTTCAGCTCAGGTCATGATCTTGGGGTCCTGGGATTGAGCCCTGCGTTGGGCTCTCTGCTCAGCAGGGAGCCTGCTTCCCTTCCTCTCTCTCTCTCTGCCTGCCTCTCTGTCTACTTGTGATCTCTGTCTCTGTCAAATTAAAAAAAAAAATTAAAAAAAAAAAGAGTTGATCCCATTTACAATTACACTCAAAACCATAAGATACCTAGGAATAAATCTAACCAGAGAGGCAAGGAATCTATCCTGAGGAAACTATAAAATACTTATGAAAGAAATTGAGGAAGATGCAAAAAAAAAAAAAAAAAAAAGACACGGAAAAACATTCCATGCTCATGGAATTGTTAAAATATCTATGATACCAATAGAAATTTACACATTTATGCAATCCCTATCAAAATACCATCAACTTTTTTCACAGAAATGTAACAAATAATCCTAAAATGTATATGGAACCAGAAAAGACCTGAATAGCCAAAGAAATGTTGAAAAAGAAAACCAAAGCTGGTAGCATCACAGTTCCAGACTTCAAGTTCTATTACATAGCTATAATCATCAAGACAGTATGGTCCTGGCACAAAAACTGACATATAGATCAATGGAACAGAGCAGAGAACTCAGAAATGGGCCCTCAACTCTATGGTCAACTAATCTTTGACAAAGCAGGAAATCCATTGGATATTCTTTCCAATGGAAGAAAGATAGTCTCTTCAACAAATGGCATTGGTAAAATTGGACAGCCACATGCAGAATAATGAAATTGGACCATTTCCTTACACCACACACAAAAATAGACTCAAAATGGATGAAAGATCTCAATGTGAAACAGGAATCCATCAAAATCCTTGAGGAGAACACAGGCAGCAACCTCTTTGACCTCAGCTGCAGCAACTTCTTCCTAAAAAGATTGCCAAAGGCAAAGGAAGCAAGGGCAAAAATGAACTATTGGGACTTCATCAAGATCAAAGTTTTTTGCACAGCAAAGGAAACAGTCAACAAAACCAAAACACAACTGACAGAATGGGAGAAGATATTTGCAAAGGACATATCAGATAAATGGCTAGTATCCCAAATCTATAAAGAATTTATTAAACTCAACACCCAAAGAACAAATAATCCAATCCAGAAATGGGCAGAAGACAAGAACAGGCATTTCTCCAAAGAAGACATCCAAATGGACAACAGACCCATCAAAAAGTGTTCAACATGGGGCGCCTGGGTGCTCAGTGTGTTAAAGCCTCTATTTTCCGCTCAGGTCATGATCTCAGGATCCTGGGATAGAGCTCCACATCCAGCTCTCTGCTCAGTGGGGAGCCTGCTCCTCTTCTCTCTCTGCTTGCCTCTCTGCCTGCTTGTGATCTCTGTCTAATAAATAAATAAAATCTTGAAAAAAAAAGAAAAGTGTTCAACATCACTCAGCATCAGGGAAGTACAAATCAAAACCACAGTGAGATACCACCTCACACCAGTCAGAATGGCTAAAATTAACAAGTCAGGAAATGACAGACGCTGCTTAGGATGTGGAGAAAAGGGAACCCTTCTACACTGCTGATGGGAATGCAAGTTGGTCCAATCTACTATGGAAAACAGTATGGGGGTTCCTCAAAAAGTTGAAAATAGAGCTACCCTTTGAGCTAGCAATCGCACTACTGGGTATTTACCCTAAAGATACAAATGTAGGGATCCAAAGAGGCACATGCACCTGAATGTTTATAGCAGGATGTCCACAATAGCCAAAGTATGGAAAGAGTGCAGATGTCCATCAACAGATGAATTGTTAAAGAAGATGTGGTATAGGGACGCCTGGGTGGCTCAGTTGGTTAAGCGGCTGCCTTCGGCTCAGGTCATGATCCCAGCGTCCTGGGATCGAATCCCACATCGGGCTCCTTGCTCAGCAGTGAGCCTGCTTCTCCCTCTGCCTCTGCCCGCCTCTCTGTCTGCCTGTGCTTGCTCTCACTCTCACTCTCTCTCTCTCTGACAAATAAATAAATAAAATCTTAAAAAAAAAAAAAGAAGATGTGGTATATATATGTAGGAATACTATGCAGCCATCAAAACCCCTGAAATCTTGCCATTTGTAACGATGTGGATGAAACTAGAAGATATTATGCTAAGCGAAATAAGTCAGTCAGAGAAAGACAATTATCATGTGATCTCTCTGATATGAGGAATTTGAGAGGCAGGGTGGTGAGTCGTGGAGGGAAGTGAGGGAAAAATGAAACAAGATGAGACTGGTTAGGGAGACAAACCATAAGAGACTCTTAATCTCGGGAAACAAAATGAGGGTTCCTGGGTTGGAGGGGAGGGATAGGGTGTCTGGGTTATGGACTGGGGTGGTTATGTGCTATGGTGAGTTCTGTGAATTGTGCAAGACTGGTGATTCACAGACCTGTACCCCTGAAACAAATAATACATTATATGTTAATTAAAAAAATTAAATAGATTTCATCAAAATTATAAAGTGCTCAAGATACCACTAAGAAAATGAAAAAGTACACGTTTGCAGAAATACTTACATTACATATATCAAACAAAAGATTCATAATCATAATATATAAAGAACTATACTACTCAATGATAAAAAGCCAAACAGTTTAAAATGTTTGAAGTGGGTAAAAAACTTGAACAAAAGGAAGATGGATGAATGGCCGTGATATACATGAGAAAGTGCTCACCAGTCTTTAGTCATTAGGGAATGTGAATTAAAATCAAAATGAGATACGTACCCATTAGAATGGCTGAAATTTTAAAAACTGATAACGTGAAACGTTGGAGAGGATTAGAAGCTTTCCTATGTGTGTCAGACGATACAACCACTCTGAAAACACTGAACATACCTGCCCTTTCATCTTCTAAAAGACCTGGAGAAGAATGTTCATATTAATTTTACTCAAAGAACCCAGAGCTGGAATGAACCAAAATATTCACCAGTAGGAGAATAGATACACAAATTATAGTAGATTCATTCATGGGAAAATCCATCATAATAAAAAGAAGTGACAGTTAAACATGCAATAGCATGATAAATCTCAAAAACATTATGCCTAGCAAAGCAGAAGACACAAAAGAGCATATACTCTGTTTTTCTATTTACATGAAGTTTTAGAATAAGAAAACTAACATTTGGTTAGCTAAATCAAAATACTACTTTTTCCTGGAGGGGAGGGAGGGGTAGGAGATTAACTGGGAAGAAACATGTGGGAACTTTCTGAGGTGACAGGGGTATGGATTACATGGGTGTGTGCATTTTTGTCAAAATTCATCAAGCTGTACACTTAAGAGTCATGCATTTTGTGCCATGTAATTAGAAAAGAGACAAAGTTTCCTTAGTTACTTAATTGTTGAAACAAACAATGCTCACAACTACAGTTTGAAAGCAAATTATGGAGCCAATTTTATACGTCTAAGGCCCCACAGGGCTCCTACACATCCTGACTAGGATATCTTTTTGTTCTCACCATCTGGAGACATGTGATCTCAACTAGTTTCTCCCTCTTTGGCCACCGGTAGCTTTTCCTGGCTGGGGACCAGCAGCACCTTTATCACCTGGGAACTGGTTAGAAATGTCAATTCTCAGCCTTCAGGAGTCCCCGGGGCTGGGGTCCAGGACTTCATCAGGCTTCACCAGCCCTCCAATGATTGTGATGCATATTACAGCATGAGAAGCTCCTCTGTCCTGCAGTTTGAGGTGGTGAATGAGGAAAGAGATCTTTCTGGGAGCAGCAGACCACTGGGAAGGTGCTGCAGCCCAGAGTGCTGAGGGACACACAAGCCCTTGGTTGGGAAGAACCATTTCGGAGCCAGCTGGGAGCTGCCGAGCGAGCACGAGGATTCCGAGCACAGCGCATGCACCATGTGGTGGCCAGAGTCTTCGTCTCGGAGAAGAGCAGGGGGAGCCAAGAAACAAAGCCATTTCTCCCACTTCCTCTTTCTCCTCTTTCCTCACCCAGTGGCCCTGCTGACCTGCCTGCCAGATTTAATTACAGCCTGGGAGAGAGAGTCCAGTGTTTGGGTTTAAGTTCCCTAAGGAGAAAATGACTTATTTGGCTGATGGGAGATTGGCACTCAGAAGGGCAGAGGGACTGCATGGCAGGGCAGCCCAAGTGGTCAGCACTCTGGGAGAGCTTCCAGCTGGCCTCCAGGATAAGCCAAGAACAGTACAAGGAATGGCCAAAACAGGTTGTTCACTTTGCTGGGATTTACGGCGTAGCCAGGAATAGCTGGAGGAGGGCTGGAGCCCTGCTCATGCCCTGTGCCAGCCCACATGTGCACTTGAAGCATTGTTGCTTGCTTGTCCCAATCTGGTTAGCAACGTGTAAAATGTGTGTGTTATATATGGCAGGAAGATACAGCAAGGCAGCTCCTTAGGATAAAAGAGAATCTTAAAAATTGTGTTTCGGGTAACCAGAACAAATCACTGTCAAATAGTTCATCAACAAAGTCAACAGAGGTGCGTCTGGGTGGCTCAGCTGGTGAAGCATCTGCCTTCAGCTCAGGTCATGATTCCAGAGTCCTGGGATCAAGCCCAGCATGGGGCTTCCTGCTCTGCGGGAAACCTGCCTCGCGCTCTCCATCTGCCTGCAGCTCTCCCTACTTGTTCTCTCTTTCTCTGTGACAGATAAATAAAATTTTAAAAAAGAGTCAAAAGAGAAAAAAATAAGCAATTTTTACCTAAAATAACTGACTACTTAACCAGCATAAAAGGAAAACAATCAAGTATCTGCTTTAAAGAGGTCTAAATTGAGTACAAATTTATTTATAAGTAAACTTTTATTATTTGAATACTTTTCAATATGCAATTCTGTGTGTTTATACACTGTTTCTTGTGGTAAAAGATACTGTCCAGACACACGGAAAGATACTTGAATACCCATGTATATTGTAGCATTAGTCACAATAGCCAACACATGTAAGTAACCCAAGTGTCCAAGGATGGATGAATGGGTAAAGAAAAAAATGGCATATACATATTATAGACTACTATCTAGCCTTAAGAAAGACATTTTTCCATATCCTACAATATAGACGAAACTTGAGGATATTATACAATGTGAAATAGGCCAGTTACAAAAAAGGCAAATATTGTTTGATTTCACTAACCTGAGGTACTTAAAGTAGTCAAACTCATAGAAACAGAGGGTAGAACGGTGGTTGTCAGGTGCTCAATGTTAGGGAAATGGAGCACTCACTGTTCAATGGGTACAGAAGAGTTTGGGATGCCTGGGTGGCTCAGTCAGTTAAGTGTCTGGCTCTTGATTTCAGCTCAGGTCATGATCTCAGGGTCATGAGATCAAGCCCCACATCCAGCTCTATGCTGAGTGTGAAGCTTGCTTGAAGTTCTCTCTCTCCCTCTCTCTCTGACTCCCCCACCCAACCCCATTCTCCCTCATGCTCTCTCAAAAAAAAAAAAAAAATGGGTACAGAGTTTGAGCCTTGAGGTAAAAAATTCTAGAGATCTGTGGTACAGCAATATGAATACACTTAACACTATTGAACTGTACACTTTTAAATGGTTAAGAAGGCAAACTTTATGTTATGTGCTTTTACCCACAATTGGAAAAAAAATGTGCACATAAGAAATTACATCTTTCTCTTCAATTTGGAGAAGGTTTCTGTCACAAAGAAAAGTAAAATGAAGCATGAAAAGTGAGTATTAATCTTTCCTAACATTTTAATATACTTTTCTCCATGTTTACAATGACAAAACTTAATTAAATGAAGTTAAGTTTTAAGTGGAAAATTAATTAGAACCCAGAAATACAAGTAGTAAAAATTCCTTGATGTTTAGTTTGGTCTTTGCAATAGCTAAGAAAGAAAATGCTCATTTCCCACAGTCCCATCCCAACTTGGATGAGTGACCTATTATGATAAGAAGAAGTTTCTGGTTACACCTCTTACAAAATGTCAATTTTCTTTCAACACAGCAAGCATCACTTTTGACAGTCCTGCTCTACAGGAGACAAAAGCCCTTACAAATTTGCTATCACTCAATCAGCCCCATTCTCTGCATTAGAGGTTAGAGGTCCAGAGGTTTTAAAGTTAATGTGAACCTTTTGATGATGTCCAGAGGGTGAACCCAGCCTTACCGGGAGAGAAAAGCTATGAGAGAATTAGTCACTTTGGAATATTCTGGATAATTGGTTATTGTTCCCTATAGAAGCACAGTGGAACAACTGGTATGGTGGGAAATGTCTTGGATTTGACATTAGTTCCAGATCTTCTCACTCATTTTTTTGAGTCTGAATGAGGCACGTAAAATGTTCGAGTTTTCAATTCCTCATTCTATAAAGTAGGTCATAGCAAGATCCAGCACTGCTTTTAGATCCTACACTTCAAAACCTTCACCTGAAGTTGTGTCCCTCCTCACACAGCTAAGAGTCAGAGGGAGCAAGGGGGTCTGGGCCCTTTCACACCTTATGCTTCTCTCTTCTAGACTTCTAGACCACGGTCTCCTACACAGCTCTCCAGAGTCCTCTATCCCAAATGGGTCCAGCTCTACTCTAGGGCTACAGGAACATGCTACCTGGTTTTCCTGAAGGGGTACTGTGATGTCACTGGACACTCTAGGCCTAAGAGGTGACCAAGAGGGGTCTATTTGCATGGGGGTGTGGTCAGACCTTAGGCACATGGGCTGGAGTGTCCACATCCAAGTTTCAAGCCTTTATGGTATAGGACTGAGCAGGGAATAAGAAAAGAAAGGGGACAGAACATGAACTGGGAATTTCATTTGTGTTTTCCCCTGGGGCTTCAAAAATGCCATGGGCACTTTTGGTGTATCTGCCTCTTGTTGTATGGTTCATTACAAAATCAGATACTGAACAGCCATGCTTTGTCATACATCTTGGTAGACTCCATTAACAGAGAGATAAAGAAGATCATGCTTTAGAAATGGTCACAGTGCATTGGAGAGGTCTATAATTATCTACACAATAGGTAAAATCCCCCCCCCTCTCCTTACCTCTAAAGCAGCTTGAATGACAATAGACCTTAGAATCTGCCACATCATTAGAACAAATGTCAAATAAGATCATGTTGGGTGGCAAAAGAGTTCCATAAGAAGACTCTGCATACAAATAAACCTCACTTTGTGTACATGACAAAGGACATGCTTGTGTTCCCCGTTTAGTATGGGGGTGACAACAGAGAAGTCAAAAGCCACCAACTCTGGAGTCATAAAGGCAGGGTTGGAACCTCTTTCTATCCACTATTTTTGTGACTTATGACTAATAACTTGTCCATACTCAATTCCTTATTTTATAAAATGGAGATGAAGCTCTCTTCCTCCCATACAAAATGGAATTTCTGTGAGGATTAAATGAAGTAAAATTTGTACAGTACTTAGTTTAGGATTGGATCTGTTGTAAACAATAAATGATAGCTATTCATTATTTTAAAAAACTGAGGAGCTCAGTTGAACTTATGTCTTATCTCTTCATATGACTAGCATAAGTAATTTTTATAACACTATCTTGCATTTTCCAAGTCCGTGCAAAACAAATCCTTAAGCTAAAGAAACAGCTTCAAGCTTTTATAATG
Source organism: Taxidea taxus jeffersonii (assembly GCA_003697995.1). Classification (NCBI taxonomy): domain Eukaryota; kingdom Metazoa; phylum Chordata; class Mammalia; order Carnivora; family Mustelidae; genus Taxidea; species Taxidea taxus. Next base: position 68,448 of record ML112062.1, read on the forward strand.
CTCCTGCTTGATTAGAAACAACTTCTTTAGAGATTGAGTCTTATCTGTGTTTTTTATTTTCATACCTGATGTTCCCTGGCATTATACGTTTCCACCGAACGAATAATGAATTCAAGAGAGAGGGAAAAAAAACAACTTTTTTTTTTAAGATTTTATTTATTCATTTGACAGACAGAGATCACAAGTAGGCAGAGAGGCAGGCAGAGAAAGAGGAAGGGAAGCAGGCTCCTCGCTGAGCAGAGAACCCGACTCGGGGCTTGATCCCAGGATCCTGAGATCATGACCTGAGCCGAAGGCAGAGGCTTAACCTACTGAGCCACTCAGGAGCCCCCCAGAAAATTTTCACAGGTGTAGTTAATGTCTACAACCACCTACATTCAACTGAGAACAAGGCAGTGACTGAAGGTTCTCTGATGTCAAATGCAACAGGAGCTTTACCTTGACCTCCCAAATTCTATCCTTGTTAATAAACCACAGCAATGTAAATTCTTAGCTGACAGTTTCTTAGGTGACCCTCTCAACCTGTGAATCCCAATGAGGAAACCGGCAATAAAATCATTTCTGTGTATTGACTGGCTTTACATAGTCAACATCCATGGAGTCAATAAGAATCCTCTAAGAAATAACATTTAACTGCATTATCAGTTGTAGATTTATTCAAATTATGACTGGATGACATTCTTATCACATTTTCTGGAACATAATATGGAAATAAAAGACACCAAGATTAATAAAAAGCAAAAACTTCTTTTTGAGCGGTTGTTGTTTTTCCCTTCCTACTTCCTATAGGAACATACCCCTGAAAATATATATTTATAACAATAGAAAAATATAATCCAATGTTAAAAATATCTTTGTATGCATAACCTTTCAGTAAAAAGCATTTGAATGATATATTTTGGAAATGTCAAGAATCGCATAATATCTTATTACTTTTACACCCAGCTTAGTTTGGTATAAAACTTCTGAGTCTTTTATTTTCTTTGAGGGAAATGTAACTGTCACTCTGTGATCTTTCAGAGTTGATGTTTACACGGAAGAAATCTGATAATAATCTGATTTTAGTTCCTTTTTTTCTGTTTTTAGAGAAAGAGAAAGAGAGCACATGAGTGTGGGGGTGAGGGTAGGAGGAGGGGCAGAGGCAGAGAGAATCTTAAGCAGATTGGCTCTGGACATGGCACTCAGTCTCACGACCCTGAGATCACGACCTGACCCGAAACCGAGAGTTGGACATTTAACTGATCACACAGGTGTCGCCTGATTGAGCTCTTCTGACAGTTAAGCTGTAATAGGTGTTTTTTTCTCGCTTAGATGCTTTGATTTTTCCTGCTTAGATTTTACACAGTTTAAAATTTTGTAACACTCTGTGCCAGCATTGTTTTTTTTGGGTGTTCGTTTTCATTGGATTAGTCAATGATGTAAACAAATGTGAAGGGACCCTGAATCAAGGCTGGAGGCAAGACCGCGTGTAAATAGAGGGGCAAGCTTGGGAGCAGGGGCAAGGGCAGGGGAGGTATTCACTGTATCTCATTTTTTATAGAGGCTTGTAGAGAGTATCGGCGAAGTTCCAAGCTATGACATGCTCTGGGATGATAGGAGGAGCACCCCTGAGAAGCAGGAAAGTGACTGGAATGGGGACCCACAGCATTCCTCCCCAGGTGAGTCAACAGGTTGGAATGGCGGTGGGGCAGTGAATGTGAGTCTCAGGCCAGTGGGCATTGATGTGTAAGGGATCAAGAGGCCTCAGTGGGGGCTTCTAGGCCTTAATAACAGCTAGAGTCTGAAGAGTGCTTGATCATATGCCCTGGAATGGTTTGGTGGATATAAGAAATATGTGGAAGGCGGGGCAGATTTATGTTAACACAAAAGTATAAGTTCACGAAAACTAATGCCTGAAAATTTTTAGACTTGGAGCCTCAGAATAACACCAAATCCTATTGACTAGTAAGGAGGGGCTCAGGCCCCAGTGGTGCAGTGTCAGCACATGGCCAGCAAACAGGGTGAGCAGAGGCTGATGAAGATTTTAGTGGGAGGAATGTGCATTGGGCCAATTTGAAGTGCTGCCTATGTATGGTGTGCTCCGCTAGGTGCCTTATGTGCCTTTCTGTTTAATCCTCACCACCTGTTTATGATGTGAGGATCATCATCCCATTTGAGAGGTAGAAAATGGGCTTTATTGGGGTTAAACACTTGTAAAAAAAAAATGTCATAGCCTTGTGGATGCTTATTTCTTGTCATTTTTTGCTCTTGCTAAGGATATTTTTAGTGTTAGATGGTTTTGTTCCATTTCAGTGGAGTTTCTCTGGAGGAGATTCGGGGATCTTCTTAATTTGCCACCTTCATGGACATCTCCAGTAGACTTCTTTTTTGCAGTATGTGTAGTGAAGTCAGTCTGGCCACCGAGAATGGTGGATCTTGAACTTCAGTGTGCATAAGAAACACCTGGGGAGCATGTGAAAATTGCAGATGCCACAGAGTTTCCCTGGGTTCCCCTATGTCTGGGATGGGATCCAGGGGTCCACATTTTATACTTTGTTTTTCGAGATAGAGAGTGCACATGAAGTCAGGGTAGGGGGATGGTTAGAGGGAGAAGAAAATAGAAATTCTTTTCTTAAAAAATATTTATTTATTTATTTATTTATTTATCTATTTTAGAGAAAGAGAGAGCATGGAACGTGGTGGGAGGGGACAGAGAGAGTCCCCAGGCTGACTCCCTGCTGAGTATGGAGCCAAAGGCCCCTCAGTCTCACAACTTTGAGATCATGACCTGAGCCAAAATCAAGACTTGGAGACTCAACCGACTGAGCCACCCAGACATCCCCAAAGGTCCACATTTTAAACAAGCACCAGACATGAATTCAGATGCAAATTGTCTGCAGATTATGCGTCGAGACAGAGTAAAACAAAGCAGTATAAATCTGGACTAGCATTCATCTCCACATTTAGCTCATGGTCCCTGTTCCTCTAGCATCATTTTACTATAAAATCAAAGAAGTAGTAAGTAGAAGAAGCTGCAGGTAGGGGAGGAAGTGGAGGAAGGGTAGACAAGCTGGTGAGATGTAGGTCAAGGAAGAGGCACGGGATACTTTTACACAATGTAGCTTTGACTGGCAAATACTGGATTATAAGGTCAAAGCCAGAATGGTCTGGAACCTCTCCAAGCAGAACAGATAAACCCACAGGCCAACTTTAACATGAAATATCTATAAACAAATTTAATATTTTATATTTTTAAAAATAATTTTGGGGCAGACGCTAATCATTTTTAGCTTAAGTAAAAGCCTGATGGTTTATTAGGGATTTCCTTATGTTAAAATAATGAGTAATATTGGGTTCATGCCAGAAAAGAATATAGATTTACTATTAAATATTTATTTACTCTCAAAGTGTTTTATTTGATAAGAGAAGTAAGTGGTTCAGGCTCATACATTTTCCAGTATTGATTTCTTGTTTTCAGATACAAACCCCCAATTTTTAAGGTAGGACACTTTTTACTTAATGCAGCCACCCATACTTAGCTTAATGTAAGAGATGGATTCCTGAAAACTTGCTAGAACACAGACTTCTAGAAATGTAATCATATCAAAACCTTGCCATTTACAGGAATTCTATAATCAATTTCTCTGTGGAAAAAAAAAGTAACCCCACTAATTGCTCCATCTTGGCAAATCTGGACTTAATTATGTCTCTATATTTTAATGCAAGTTTTGGCAGCATTTGGAGTAGTGCAGAATGAACAAGAGCAAGAAAAAAAATGCTTTTGAAAAAAGAATTTGAAAGCAATGGAAAAGATCATACAGAAAATTTTATTTGAATAAACACCCCTGAAAATAAGCAATCTTATTGACTTATTAAGCAAACTTATAAATTGATATTCACAGTAAGAAGAAAACTGATGTAAGTTATGACAGCAAAGTATAAAAATCAGGGCAACAACAAACTTTATGACATGTTTCTCGTGATGGATTATACTGTTATCTGAAGACCAGGACAGTTCCACCAAAAAGAATACAGCTGAGAGTGCCAGTTGTCAAATTAATGAAGCACTTTATCAAAGAAGGTGGGTTTGGGGCATCTGGCTTCTCTTTCATGGAAATTGGCAAAACATCACTAGTCCTAATCCTACAAATGTAGATGTTTAAAACAGGTTGAGGCAGCAACATTTTACAGGCTGGCATGAAAAGAAAAACAATCACAGGAATGATATAATTACAGGGTAATAAAAACATAAACACCATTATTGCATTAATTTTGTATTTGGGTTTTCTTCCATGGTTGGCTTACCAGCTTAGAAGTGCAAGGTTTTGATTACAAAGTCAGATATTTTGCCATTTATCCATCTTAATACACACACACATTGGATTTGATCATTTTGATAGGAGTTTGGTGTAAAAGGCCATTGAAAAGAATAGAGGATTTAGAAGGATTTTTACCAAACCTAGAGAGAAAGAAAGAAGTAGCAGCCACTTTGACCTCTTAGCTACTTACAAATAGTACATTATCAGGAGTAACTGTTCCTTTATCTTGACCTCTGGAGGCATCAATATGCCTTGAGAGGAAATATGCATCAGTATTTCTTCAACTTCTATTAAAATAGAGGCTTACTGAGAGACAATTGTGTTCTCCTGGCAAGCTACTTAAACCCTCCAAGATTCAGTTTCTTTGCTTGTAAAATGAAGATATAATGGCTATTTCAGAAGGCTGTTTTAAAGAGAAGATGTAATGCCAAGGGGCTTTACATGGTACAAAGCTCAATAAATGAGGGCTATCATTTTAATGCTGGAAGAGAAAGCCAGAGTCAAAAATCAGAAAGAGGTGCCTCATTTTGATCCTCTTATGCAGCTCCCCATTAATGGGGTTGAGAGCCAGCTCTTCATAGGAAAGTTGGCTCACAGATTCATGACATCAACCACAGTAACAAAATGAGCTCAATCGTTGGATACTGATTGGAAGTATGACTCCTACTGGGGAGGTATTGAGTGTGTGTGTGTGTGTGTGTGTGTGTTGTGGTTTTACATGTTTAAATAGAAGTAGGCATTTTAATAAAAATTAAATCAAATTCTTAAAAAGAATTCATAGATCACACTTTTTGAAACTGAGGGGCACTGGTAAATCTTGGGAGACAGCAGAGCAACAGCCACGTGCTTCTGGTGTCCAGGTGTGTCCAGGATGGGGGATGGGCCAACCATTCAAAGCCCCTTGTCTACAGGTATAGTCCCAAGACAATCTCAGCCTTCAGCCTCTGGCTTTGCTCTCCTACTTCCAGAAATCCACTTCACTTCATCTCAGAAGTGGGTGAGCCTATTTGTTCTCATTGTGGTCTCTGAGATACCACAGATGAATACAGATGAACTTTACTCCTGAAAAAATGATACATTAAAAAAGTAATCACATGGGGCGCCTCGGTAGCTCAGTGGGTTAAGCCTCTGCCTTCGGCTCAGGTCATGATCTTAGCGTCCTGGGATCGAGCCCCACATCAGGCTCTCTGCTCAGCGGGGAGCCCACTTCTCCCTCTCTCTCTGCCTGCCTCTCTGCCTATTTGTGATTTCTCTCTCTCTTCAAATAAATAAAATTTTAAAAAGTAATCACATGTTTAGATCTGTTTGGAACAGGTGGCAGATTAGAACCTCACTTCTGGATATTCTCACTCTATAGTAATGTATGAAAGGCTTTGAGGTGTCCTGTTTCACTCAGTTTTCCCATACTATTTGCTCACTTGAATTTTTCTTGTGAGTTTATTTGATATCCTGCATAATTACTGTCCTGCCGAATAGACTTTGGGAAACACTAATTTAAACTTAACTGTCTTGCTATCCCAGAGTTTACATTGTTTTTAGCGCAAAGATATTACTATACCAGCTTCTGTCTGTTTTCTCCACATTTTATGGTCCATGCATTGAGTTTTAGTACCTCAAATCTCCTTGAGATTAGATCTGAGGGAGGAAAAAGACAACATCTTAGAAACAAGAGAATAGAAAGAGTACTGATATTTTGAAATTTATGTATTCACAAACATGAGTTTATCCATCAGACATAAGGAAGCAGGAATCCGGGGTGCCTGGGTGGCTCAGTTGGTTAAGCCTCTGCTTTCGTGGTCCTGGGGTCCTGTGATCAAGCCCTGCATTTAGGTCCCTGTTCGGCGGGGAGTCTGCTTTTCTCTCTCCCTCTGCCTGCCGCTCCCCCTGCTTGTGCTCTCTGTGTGTGTCAAATAAATAAATAAAAATCTTGAAAAAAAAAAAAAAAGAAGCCTGACTCCTCCACATACACAGCCCCAACCACTAAACATCATACTCAAAGATAACCTTGCGTGTGGAAAGTATGGAATCCCCAAATTCTCACCCTTCAGATTCTGAACTGGTAATGAATCCATAAATAGCAAGGCTGTCTGAAGATTCACAATTCCACCCTGATAAAATCAAATTTTATAGTAAATGTGAAGAAGGTATGTATTGCTGCTTCTCAGAAACCACAAGCTGATCTTTGCCACTAACATTATAGTAGCCACTTACAGTGGCCAATGGCTGTGAAGCTAACTGATGAAGACATTCTGTTTCCAGCTCAGCTGCCTTCAAAATGGAATACTGTATTCATTATTACAGTATAATAATAACTACATTATTACTGGGCTAGGTAGAGGCAAATTATCCTCATTGGCAGTACAATGCAAAAGACATTCTACAGAAGTTGGTATGTGGGATAAGAACCCCAGCCTACATACCAATTTTCATATGGTGTCAATTATCTAAAATGGTCTCAGTAGAAAGCTAAAGAATACTAATTCAGGGGGAAAATAACCAAAGGCAAATCTAAAGGATAATAAACATAAGGAGATCAAACAAACCTGACAGGAGATATTATTGTTTGAACTATTGGCAATTTTTCCCCTAGACCTCTGGTTTCCAACCACAGTCTACCTCATCAGAGCAAGGGCAAAGAAATTCCAGTGGAATTAACTCATAATATTTCTGAGCATAAGAAGTGCATGAAGCAAATCTTCGATATAAGCTCTGTATTAGCTGAACAATATGTTAATATATCTTTTAGTATGTAGTTCAGGTAGTTTCCAAGCTGGTTCACTTAAAGAATAGTGTCCACAGGGACGCCTGGGTGGCTCAGTTGGTTAAGCAGCTGCCTTCGGCTCAGGTCATGATCCCAGCGTCCTGGGATCGAGTCCCACATCGGGCTCCTTGCTCAGCGGGGAGCCTGCTTCTCCCTCTGCCTCTGCCTGCCACTCTGTCTGCTTGTGCTCACTCTCTCTGACAAATAAATAAATAAAATCTTTAAAAAAAAAAAAAAAGAATAGTGTCCACAATCTATAACCTCACATCCCAGTCTGGTAGCTGAATGAAAGAAACATTCAGTTGTAGAAAGATCAAATGCAAATATGGATAGAACTTTTGTACTTGTATTAAGGAACAGATGTTTTCCTTTGAGCGAATAATTTCACTTCTCAACTTTTGCATCTGTGAGGTGAGAAAGTCATACTAGATATTATTTAAAATTCTTTCCATCTCAATTGGAATGATGTAATAACTCTATTTGTTATTGTTTTTCTCTCGTTATTAGAAAAGTAGTTATTTCCAAACACCACTATACAGACCAGTTGTATTGAAATATTCTAATGAGCCTTGTAAAAACACAGAATCTTAGTCTTTGCCCCAGAGATCTGATTTAGCAGGTCTGGGGTGGGATTCAAGGTTGTGCCTTGAATGCCTAGGATGCCGTAACATGTGGCCAGGCTTGAGAATCACTGACCTAGACCTACCACAGCCACGGGAGTAAAATCAATATCTCCCATTTGGAGCAAACCATTTAGGATATTCTCATTGCTAATAACAGAAAAATTGTCAATTTGATTTAGACAATAAAGGAAATTTACCATCTCAGATGACTGGAAGCTTAGAAGTTGGGCAGACTCCGTGTTTTGTTCTACTTTAGTCTGATTTGGCAGCTCTGTCTGCCTCTCAGATATTTTCAGCCCTAGACTTTCAGCAAGTCTCTTTGTTTCCTGTTTTTTTTTTTTTTTGCTGGGGGTGGGGGGGGGGGGGGGGGGAGCAAGAACTCTTTTCCCAAGGCTCCCTGCAGCCTTGCTTTGCATTTTTGTTGGCCAGAATTGGATCACACGCTCATTCATAAATTGATTATTAGCAAAGATCATGGCATTTCATAGATCCAATGGTTCTCAGTCTTGACTGAACATTGGAATCACTGGGAAAAGTTTAAAAATAAGAGTATCTAGATCCAAACTCCAGAGTTCTGACTTAATTGGTCTGGGGTATGGTCAGGGCACTTAGAGTTAAAAATTTTCCAAGGTGATTCTAATATATAGTGAACTCTGAAAACCACTGTCTTAGATTAATCATCTGGAGCTGAAACACTGCTGGGGAGTCAACTACCATGACCACTAAAATCCTTTAAAATCCCTTAAACAAAAAGAGTTTCTTCTTTTTTTTTTTAAATTAACATTTAGAAAACTCTTACCAAGTTGTTAGCACTGGTTTTGGTAAAGCTTTACAAAATTATTACTAAAAAAAATGTTTCCATCATTACAATTTCTTATATCCATTTTCAGGGACCTTAAGGACTTCAATGTCTTTAAGCCTCGCAACGTGGCATTACTATTGCCAGTGTTTTCTAAATTTCTGCAGAAACACATTCAGGTAAGCAGACAAAAAGATTTTCTACCTTATACCAGTGTTATAATTGCTAGAAGGCTTAAAGGCTTACCCAAGGTAAAATCAACTAGAAAATGCCAGAAACATTTTTTTGTTTTGTTTTTTTACTCAATCTAATGTGCTTTCTACCATGAGACACCTACTTGTGTGTCTGGAGTTGGTGTGGAAAGGAAGAGAGTCATGCAGAAAGCATTGTAACTTATCCTTGGTGACTCCAACAATATCTACATCTAAATGACTTCAACTTGCTATAGTGGTTAAGGGGGGATAAATAAGCCAAGTAAATAAATATAACAAAAAGGAGTCACATCATAGGATGGCAAAAGGTAGATTAAAAATCATAGAAAATGTTGATTTTTGCCATAACATACCATGATATCATCATAATAAGAACATGTTCTTTGATATGTGCAGAGAATAAATTCTCCTTCTTTTAGAAAATCTCTTCTATAGGGTCACCTGAGTGGCTCAGTCAGTTTAGCATCTGACTCTTGATCTCAGGTCAGGTCTTGATCTCAGGTCCGTGAGTTCAAGCCCTATGTTGGGCTCCACACTGGGCATGGAGCCTACTTAAAAAAAAAAAATCTCCTCTGTAAAAATCTCTTGGTGAAACTTGACAGGCTCTATAAGACAGCAAAGACCTCAGTAAAGAGGGAAGAAAACAGTAGATTTTTTACATGGTCTTTAAAATATATACTTTCCCAGGGCACCTGGGTAGCTCAGTCATTAAGCGTCTGCCTTAAGCTCAGGTCATGACCCCAGGGTCCTAGGATGGAGCCCAGCATTGGGCTGCCTTCTCTGCGGGAAGCCTGTTTTCTCTCTCCCACTCCCCCTGCTTCTGTTTCCTCTCTCACTGTCTCTCTCTCTCACAAAAATGTAAATAAATTCTTTAAAATATATATATAATTGGGCGCCTGGGTGGCTTAGTGGATTAAAGCCTCTGCCTTTGGCTCAGGTCATGATTCCAGGTCCTGGGATCGAGTCCCACATTGGGCTCTCTGCTCAGCAGGGAGCCTGCTTCCTCCTCTCTCTCTCTCTCTCTCTGCCTACTTGTGATCTCTGTCAAATAAATAAATAAAATCTTAAAAAAATAAAAAATATATATAATTTTAAAAATAATAATAAAATATATACTTTCCCAAAAGTAGCCCTAGAATTTAGGAAACTGGCTTTTAACCAAGAGAAAACCATCCTGAATTATTTACAGACCAGAGATTACCAAGTGGATTTTCCTAACTATACATTTACTTTATGTTTACAAGCTTGAATTTTTCAGCTTGCATTTTATAACCATTCACGTTTTCATAAATGTAAATCAAAATGCCTTTCTTGGCCTACTAGATGGTGCAGACTTTGTTTTGGCCTCATTCTAGACAGTTATAATCAAAACGTTGAAAATTCTCCCTCTCAGGTTTCAAAGAGAGAAAAAACAAGATAAAAAGTTGTAATTCCTTAGGCTAGAATGATTTCAGCAAAGGAGCTATGAGTAAAGTTTAACAAATCAGGAAGAAAAGAAGAAGGGTAACTATAAACTAATTCACTTATTAATAAAACCCTTCCATTAAAGTTAGGAGGCATCCCCTTAAAACTTGAATAGAGATCATTTGGGACCTTCAAATTAAATACTATCATATAGCTGCTATAAATGTTTGATCTTTTGTTAGCTTAAAGAGCAGATATAGGGGACGCCTGGGTGGCTCAGTTGGTTAAGCGGCTGCCTTCGGCTCAGGTCATGATCCCAGCATCCTGGGATCGAGTCCCACATCGGGTTCCTTGCTCAGCAGTGAGCCTGCTTCCTCCTCTCTCTCTGCCTGCCACTCTGTCTGCCTGTGCTGGCTCCTGCGCTCTCTCTCTGTCTGACAAAATTAAAAAAAAAAAAAATCTTAAAAAAAAAAAGCAGATATAGGCTGAATATATGGTTTTGAGAAGATGTTAGATAATTTCCTTAATGACTATCACTCATTAGCAGTCATTACATTGATGGCATTGTTCCCTGCTGAGGAAACCATCCACCTCATATTCGTTCGACAAGCTACAAACATCAAGGGACCACCAACCCTGAGCTAAGGGCTGTATTAGACTTTGGCAATATTTAGATTAGAAGCATAGATCCCAACAATAAGGACTTTTTATGGACTTTAACCCACTGGATAAAGAGTTAAGAAAACCATGTGTATACTGGGTATTTACCCTAAAGATACAAACGTAGTGATCCAAAGGGGCACGTGCACCCAAATGTTTATAGCAGCAATGTCTACAATAGCCAAACTATGGAAAGAACCTAGATGTCCATCAACAGATGAATGGATAAAGAAGATGTGGTATATATACATATAATGGAATACTATGAAGCCATCAAAAGAAATGAAATCTTGCCATTTGCAACGATGTGGATGGAACTAGAGGGTATTATGCTGAGCGAAATAAGTCAATTGGAGAAAGACAATTATCATATGATCTCTCTGATATGAGGAAATTGAGAGGCAATGGGGCAGGGTTGGGGGGTAGGAAAAGAATAAATGAAACAAGGTGGGATTGGGAGGGAGACCAACCAAAAGAGACTCTTAATGTCATAAAACAAACTGAGGGGGTCTGGGGGTAGGGGTGTAGGGAGAGGGTGGTGGGATTATGGACATTGGGGAGGGTATGGTGAGTGCTGCGAAGTGTCTAAGCCTGACGATTCACAGACCTGTACCCCTGGGGCTAATAATACATTATATGTTTATAAAAAAAAATAAAATTTGTAGAAAAAAAAAGAAAATCATATGTAGCAATTCAGTGTGTTACAGATCATAATAAAGGTAAGCATGGAATGCTGTGGAAACACAGGCAGGGAACTACCACTTTAAGCTGGAGGGTGGGAGTGGGGTGGAGAAGGCAGGACTTTCTGGAGGAATTAGTGCCTATGTAGGAACTAACCAGGCACAGAAAGAAGAAAAAGACATAGATCAGTATCATGGGGAAATACATGTAGGAGAGACACAAGTAGCTATGTTTAGCAGCCGTGTAAGATTGCAGGTAGGGAACAAGTGAGAGGGCTGAACAGAAGCTTAGCCATAGGTCTCATTCCAGAAGTCTGGGAAGTCCCAACATTTTAGCCTAAAGATAGTATTTTGAGCTTTTTCGCCTCAGATTTTATGTTTCCCTGATTATGATGGTAAAGGAACCAAATAGTTGGAGAGATGTTATATAGTAAAGGGACAGAGTCCCCCTTTGTGCAAAATCATAGCAATCTGCTTAATGTAGAGAGTAAGGCACAAGTGATTAAATAGACTCCTTTAACTGAGCACCTACTGTGTGATGGGCAGTATATTCAGTGCCTTGTATACATTGTTCCTAAGTTTCAAAATAACTCTGCAATTCAAGTATTATTCCTACTTTACAGAGGAAACAACCGAACCTCACAGACATTGAAGGGTTTATTTGACACGGATCTGGCTGCTTCCAGTTAGATGAAAACCAGGGCTTATCAAATTGTGTCATAAAGAAACATGGCGGGATTTTTCGTTCATGGTATATTTCTGAGATTAAAAAAAAATAGCATAAAAGACTGTATTTCCTCCAGAATCAGTGACCAAAGCACAGCTTGAATACCTGTCATTCAGCAAATTATTAAATGAGTCATCTTTACTCCTTTTCCCAGGCTAGAATCCAAAAAAACTTCTCATCATTTTAAAATGAGGAGGGTGTCAGTTTGAGATTAAACTCTGCCCACATCGGTTAACTGCGTGTACGTTCAGCATCTGCTGGCTCCCTAGGTGATCACAATCAGGATCTTCTACTCACTACATAAGGGGCAAATACCTTTGTTGTACAGTCATAAAGCTTTGTTCTCCTAACATCTTTATAGCAGTTGCATGGACAAGTGACCTAATGTGCCCCCAGGACTTTCCCTACAAGATTATTGTTGATTAAATGAGAAAATATGTTTAAAGCACTTCGCATTATGCTTGAAACATAATAAATCTGTGCTATATAGCAGCGATTATAGCTGAGAACCAGTCAGGACATCTCTCACTTCTGCTCCGTTCCTCCAGCCCCACCAACACAGAGAGAGATGTTTAAGATGCAGAGCTCCATCTTAGGACAGAACCACTCAGTATGTTCATTGGGGTATAGGTTGAAAGCATGAAGAGATTACTGCTACAGTTTGGGTCCATCAAGATAGAAAAATCTTTCAATAACCAGATAATAAATTATCAGTGCTCCTATTATAGACACAGCATTCACTATACTCTCCAATTATCAGTACATCATCCCTTTGCTTAAGAAGAGTAGTTGAGGGGCACCTGGGTGGCTCAGTGGGTTAAGCCTCTGCCTTCAGCTCAGGTCATGATCTCAGGGTCCTGGGACCGAGCCCCACATCGGGCTCTCTGCTCACTGGGGAGCCTGTTTCCCTTCCTCTTTCTCTACCTCTCTGCCTACTTGTGATCTCTGTCAAATAGGTAAATAAAATCTTAAAAAAAAAAAAAAAGAAGAGTAGTTGAATCTTAGCTTTATTTCGGGATGAGGGATCTAAAACACATAGAGGCTGTATAATTTACTCAAGGACTCACAGTCAGAAAAGGCTGGAATTGAATTCATACCTCCTGATTGTAGGTCATGGGCTCATCTTCCTAAAACACGGATCTGAGATGATTGGTCACTTGCTCGCATTTTTCTTGATTCGATATTACTTGTTGAATGCAATTCAACAATTGAATTATAATGCAGTCCCAAGCTCACTTTCCAGGCTGTCTACCGCCACACTGTCAAGCAACCAGAACCCAGCCAAACTGAACTGTGGCCATTCTCTAGGTTAAGCCCCACAATTTGACGCTCTGATGCCTTTGCTCATTCAGCGCTCTGCACTTGAGGTATATACTCAAAACTTCCTTATCTATCCAACTAATACTTGTTTTCCAAGTGTCAGCTCAAATGTGACCTTCTACCCAAAAACTTACTGGGTATTACTACCTGGAAGTGATCTAAATCAAGTGATCCGAATTCCCATATCCAACTGCTCTATAGTGCTCTCTCTGTGTTAAGTCTAGTTTTAGATACGTAAGTTGCCGTGTGTTTCTCTTTATTCATTTAATTTTAAGTTCCTTATGGTTAGAGACTGTGTTTAGATCATCTCTGCATTCCCATAACATGAAATAGTTCTATACATTATAGATGATGTTAAAAAATGTGTTTTGAGTGAACGAAAGACTGGATGAATGCAGAGTCAGATTTCCATTTGCTTATCTAAGTTACTGATAAAAGCGTAAGTCACGAAGGATGATTTGCTTATGTAAAGAGACATGTTTGCCACTGAACAGTGGAAGGACATTGTGCTATTTGTGTTCTGTCAAGAAAGATTTGAGAGCAGGAAGTTTTTTAGGGGTGGTCTTGGGAAAAACAGCTGTGAGAAATGATGGAGACAGGATTGGTTAGAAGGGGGAGTCAGCACTATAGAGACTCACCATATACCTTTTCACCCATAATTAACATTTATGGTACATTGGTTACAATTAATAAACTAACACTGACACTTATTATTGTTACCTAAAATCCATTGTTAATTCACATTTCCTTAGTTTTTACCAAGTGTCTTTTCTAGTTTTTTGCAAGTAATAGCCACATTACAACTCATGCCTTCCTAAAATTAGTTAGGAAGTATTCTTTTTTTCCTTGTTTCCTGAAAGAATTTCCATGAAATTGGTATATTACTTATACTTTCAATATTTGGAAAAGTCAAAATGCGAAGTGACTTAGGCCTGGAATTCTCTCCGTGAGAAGATTTTAAGTTGTATATTCAGTTTCTTTAGTAGATATTAGACTCTTCAGATTTTCTGGTTCTTCTTGTGAAAGGTGTTTTGTTTTGTTTCTATTTTTGTTTTTTTTAATTTATTTTTATGGTTTTTTTAAAAAGATTTTATTTATTTGTTTGACAGAGAGAGAGACAACGAGAAAGGGAACACAAGCAGGGGGAGTGGGAGAGGGAAAATCAGGCTTCCCACTGAGCGGGGAGCCCGATTCGGGGCTCGATCCCAGGACTCTGGGATCATGACCTGAGCTGAAGGCAGACACTTAATGACTGAGCCACACAGGGGCCCCATGTTTTGTTTTGTTTTAATAAAGATTTTATTTATTTGAGAGAGAGAGAGCAAGAGAGCACACGAGCACAGGGGAGGGGCAGAGGCAGAGGGAGAAGCAGACTCCTCTCTGAGCAGGGAGCCTAGTGCAGACTTAGGGGCTCAATCCCAGGACCCTGAGATCACAACCTGAGCAGATGCTTACCTGATTGAGCCACCCAAGCGCCCCAAGAGAGTTTTTTTTTTAACTGAGGTATAGTTGACGCACAACGTTACATTAGTTTCAAGTGTACAAGATAGTGATTCAACAATTCTATATATTACACAGTGCTCACCAGTGTAGTCACCAATTGCACCACACACAGTTATTACACTATAATTGACTATAATCCCTATGATGTCCTTTTCATCCTTGTGATTTATTTCATAACTGGAAGTTTGTACCTCTTAATCCCTTTCACCTTTCTGGCCCATGTGTGTTAGAATTTTGATAAGATACGTCTCTTAAATTCCAAGTTACTTTCCAGCACCCATTGTCTGACACCACTTGGAGTCCTTCAGATCAGTTCCATTCTGACATTAACTACAAAGAGTGAGCACAGGCCTCACAAGTCCTCAGTTCTGTGAGACTGCCCCACTTCAAGCCTTAAGTCTTGGATGTCCTCGATTCCCCTGCATGTCTGCTTGCCTAGCGACAAATTTCAGAGCTTCCCATAATAGCCTCAGCTTTGATAGTTTGCTAGAATGACTCACAGAATTCATGAAAGCACTATAGTTACACTTACTCTTTCATTATAAAGGATACAAATGAAGAGCCACTCATAGAGCCACACGGGGCAAGATCGGAAGGGTGCCAAATGCAGGAGCTTCTGTCCTCATGGAGTCAAGATGCAGCCACCCTTCAAGCACATCTGTGTATTCACCACCCAGGAAGCTCCGTTGAGCCTTGTGCTGGGTGTCTTTAATTAAGGTCTCATTACTCAGTCATGAAGGATGAAATCCGTGGTCTTGCAATTGACCTCCATCCACAGCCCTTTTCCTGTCCCTGGAGCTCAGTGCCTGGGGCTGACAGTTCTTCCTAACCAGGCACTTGGTTTTTCTGATATAGCCAGCTCCTCCCTTGATACTATCTAAGGGCTCACTGTGAGTCATCTCACTAGCAGAAACTTGGGAATACTAAAAAATGAGTCATTATGAGAAACAGAAGACACTCCTACCCAGAGATTCCAAGGGAATTTGACTATCTATGCCATAAATCAGGAGCCAAAAGGAGATCGGATACATCCTTTAGTATATTATACAAGTCGTTGGGGATTTTCTAGTTATCTTTTCTTAACATTTTTCCTAGCTTATTTCCAGTGTTTAGAGAACATACTGTGAATGATTTCAATTATCTAAAATTTGTTGAGAAATACTTTGACTCAGAATATGATTGATTTTGATTGATACTCCATATGCACCTGAAAAGAATGTTTTCTTCACAGCTGTTGGGTTTGCTCAATAAATGTCAGTAAGGTCAAGTTTGTTAACAATTGTTGGTTAATTTATTGATCTTTGTGTGGAAATTTATAGTAGCTACTGGAAAAGACATTGATTCTTACTGATTGTGGAATTGTCTATTTCTCCTTCTAGTTCTCAGAATTTTTGCTCTCTCTATATAGTGAAGCTGTATTATTGGGACCTACAACTTTAGAATTCTAGCATTTCCTTGGCAGATTGACTCTTTCATCATAATGAAATGTTCTTTCTAGTAGTCCTTCTTGCCTGAAAGTCTACTTTGCTTCATGTTAGTATAGTGACAAGACCTTTTTTTTTTGTATTTTTAAAAAAATTTAAATTCAATTAATTAACATATAATGTATTATTGGTTTCAGAGGCAGAGGTCAGTGATTCCTCAGTCTTATATAATACCCAGTGCTCATTATATCACATGCTCTCCTTAATGTCCGTCACCCAGTTACTCCATCCCTCACCATGCTCCCCTCAGTTTGTTTTCTATGATTAAGACTCTCTTATGGTTTGTGTCCCTCTCTGATTTTGTTTTGTTTGATTTTTTCCTCTCTTCCTCTATGATCCTCTGTTTTGTTCTTTAAATTACTCATATAAATGAGATCATATGATAATGGTGTTTCTCTAATTGACTTATTTCCCTTAGCATAATAACCTCTAGTTCCATCCACATTGTTGCAAATGATAAGATTTCATTTTCTTGATGGCTGAGTAGTATTCCATTGTATATTTTTACCACATTTTCTTTATCCATTCATCTGTTGATGGACATCTGGGCTCTTTCCATACTTTGGCTATTGTGGACATTGCTACTATAAACATTTGGGTGCATGTGCCCCTTCGAATCACTACATTTGTATATTTAGGGTAGATACCCTGGTGGTGTGATTGCTGGGCTGTAAGGTAGCTCTATTTTCAACTTTCTGAGGGACCTCCATATTGTTTTCCAGAGTGGCTGCACCAGCTTGCATTCCCACCAACATGTAGGAGGGTTCCCCCTTCTCCACAGCCTCACCAATATCTCTCCTTTCCTGACTTGTTAATTTTAGCCATTAAGTGGTATCTCACTTTAAATTTAAGCCATTTAGTGGTATCTCACTGTGGTTTTGATTTGTATTTCCCTGATGCCAAGTGATGTTGCGAACTTTTTCATGTATCTGTTGGCCATTTGGATGTCTTCTTTGTAGAAATGTCTGTTCATGACTTCTGCCCATTTCCTGACTGGAATTTTTTGTTTTTTGGGTGTTGAGTTTGGTAAGTTCTCTACAGATTTTGGGTACTAGCCCTTTATCTGACATGTCATTTTCAAATAAGTTTTTTTTTCTTCTTTTAATCAGCTTTATTGAGGAAGCTGCAACCACCATCATAATGCAGAACAATTCAATTACCCTAAAAAGTTAACTGGTGCCCATTTTCAGTTCTCCCTCATCCCCTCAATACTGACCCTCTAGCAACAACTGATGTGTTTCTGTCACTATAGTTTTCCTCCTTCTGTTTTATCTAAGTGAAATAATACAGCATGCAGTCTTACTGTCTCCTTTTGTCTCTTTAGGCATGATCCGTTTGAGGGGCGCCTGGGTGGCTCAGTGGGTTAAGCTGCTGCTTTCGGCTCTGGTCATGATCTCGGGGTCCTGGGATGGAGTCCCACATCGGGATCTCTGTTCAGCAGGGAGCCTGCTTCCCTCTCTCTCTCTCTGCCTGCCTCTCTGCCTACCTGTGATCTCTCTCTATCAAATAAATAAATAAAAATCTAAAAAAAAAAAAAAGCATGATCCGTTTGAGATTCACCCATAATGTTGTGGTTATCAGTAGCTCATTCCTGTCTATTGTGAATTGTATTCCACTGTATTAATTTGACCCAAATTGTCCCAGATTTGACTGGAAGCTTTTTCAAACTGGTTCTGTGTCATTCTGACGTGTCCCCATCAGTTGCTGATCACTTTCTCACTTTCTGGCAGAAGATGTTCCAGCTCGAGATGTTAACCTACAACTTAACCTTAATTTTTAACACTATTTTTGCCTTAGAGAGTTTTTTTTTTTTTAACTATGCACATTCTATGCATTCAGGACTAAATACATTGAGAGTCAAAGATGGCCTTAAAATCTCGAGGAGGTTTTTTTGTTTGTTTTTTTCCACCTCTACCCAGAGCTTAGACTACAACATTTTCCTTTGTTATTTGCCTCTCTGTAGAGATTTTCATTTAGTTTAAGCCATGTATTCCAAGTAACCAGTGATGTACTGGTAACTGGTCAGCAAATGACTATTTGGAAGAAAGGGAGAGATCCTAATTTACAGCCTAAGTGGATTTCTAGGCATGTGGCAGTTTCACTGTTCATTCTCCATCACAAACTGGTGTGTTCTGCTTTGTTCTTAGGCTCAGATCATTCTTCTTCCATTCTCTTCCATCAGTTTAAAAGTGTGTATGTGGGGTGCCTGGGTGGCTCAGTCGATAAACATCTGCCTTCCACTCAGGTCCTGATCCCAGGGTCCTGGGATTGAGCCCTGCATTGGGCTTCCTGCTTGGCAGGAAGCCTGCCTCTCCCTCTCCTACTCCCCCACTTGCATTCCCTCTCTTGCTGTGTCTCCCTCTGTCAAATAAATAAATAAAACCTTTAAAAAAAATAAAAGTGTGTATGTGTGTGTATGTTGTGTATGTATACACTATTCTCATGCCCCACAGCACTAGATGTTTTGTACCTGGAGAATTTCAGAGTCTTTTGTCTGTCATATTACCAGAAATGGATACCAATTATGGATTTCTCATGAGATATTAATTTGTCAACATCCTAATCACATGTCTTGAGCAATAATTTTAATGGACTTTATTTACCAATTGAACGCATCATAATGCCTGTCAAACATGCTTTGTTTCTTGTACATTAAGAACTGCTTATTTAGATAATTGAAAATATTTGCTTCTAATATCATAATCAGAATAAAAGTGTTTCAAAATATCAACCGTTATTATCCACGAATGAATTTATTATTATGTAATAAGATCCACATATTGTCCAAAAGAATGTTTTTCAGACTTCCTCTTTGGAAACCTGATAGTCCCATTGGTTTGTTTAAGGGACCCTGCAAGAGACAAAGAGGACTGAATGAGGGGTCTATTCCAGCTTCCAACTTATATTAGATTTATACTACTGGATTTTAGTATAAGGTTTTGTTTGAAGACCAATTCCATGGCTACTAAAAGTTTGCAAAGCCTTTTTCATTTCATTTGCCAATTCTAGAGGAAGAGAGATATAGCTCCTAACAGAAATTAGGGCATATTGTAAAGAAATTGAGTTCCTGAAGTAGGTCTGTGTTTATTCAGGCTGCATGCCCTCACTTGCACAAACCCCATCCTACCAGAAAGTATTACGACAGGAAGAGATGGTGAATATTGTAGTTCATGTTAAGAAAAATATTCCTGGGTCCTTAGAATGCTTGAAACTTTTGTATGGCTCTTGCAGATGATTTGCTGCCCTACAAATCTTTTTAAAGTCAGCTGAGAAGCATTTTGAACATCTCATTTCCGTGTTGACCTTCTTTGGAGTCTCTATCAAGCGGAGAAATCATCAAAGGGATGAACATGAAAGGAATCCCTTAGCAGGAGAGAAAGGGAGAAAAGAGAAATCCACACATAACCTTGCCTGCTCCTAGAAAGTGAAGCCCTGACTAAGCTCTTTTCAAAGGCATATGTAGCTATTTCCCTCCAAAGTACCTAAGAAGGTTTTTGAAAAATTTTTTTGCTTGTTTTCCAAAATTTCAGCATTTGATGTTTTAAATGCAGTCAAGTGCACAATTTTAAAATGGGACTTGGAGGTAGTGAGAGCCTGGCCATCTTGTCTCCCTCAGGACATCTGGGGGCCCACTGCAGTTTTGGCATAATTGGGACATGATTTTAAACCTCATAAGGTTATGGGGTGCCTGGGTGGCTCAGTCGGTTAAGCGCCCGACTCTTGGTTTCCACTCAGGGCATGATCTCGGGGTTGTGAGATCGAGCCTCCCCCACCCCCATTGCCCCCAGTTTCTGTGTGGAGTCTATCTGAGATTCTCTCCCTTTCCCTCTCCCTCCCCCTCTGCTTCTCCTCCCCACTCATGCACATATGCGCTCTCTCTCTCTCTCTCTCTCTGTCTCTCTGAAATAAATAAAATCTTTAAAATCTCATGAGGTTCTGTCACTGCTCAACCTCTCTACACTCTGTCATACTGTTACCAACCAATCCAGGATTTTATAGGGCTGTTTTTCTTTCAAATGTTTGATACAGTCAACATGCTGCTTATATCAGAACTTAAGTTCCTTCGGTTATTCGGTCCTCTTAGCTCAACAGTGCGAGGAAAATTACACAGCAGAGGTCAAACCTACTTGGAGAAAGAGAACTAAATGTGTATGTATGTGAGTTTGTAATAACTGGCTTTGATGAATTTATGCTTGCTAAGAACCGAGGGGGGGCGCGGGAAGAGAATGGAAAACTACCATCATCTGAAAAGTGGAAAGTGGTTGTCTTCCCTTCACAGTGCTGCTACCCGGCAACGGCTAACCTCCCCGATGCCTCTAAGCGCCCAAACCAGACACCTGGGCAGCATCATTGCCTTCGCTGTCTCCTCTTCCTCCAGCCTGTGTGTTAGTCAGGACTCTCCAGAAAAACAAAACCAATAGGAGAAACAGATATATATGAGAACGAAGCCATTGATCTAGTATGACTGCCGGCATAACTCTTCTTTGCTCAAAAGAAACAACTGGAGAAGGAGACAATTTTATTTATCAAATGAGTCACTGTTCATTAAAAAAGTAAAGACATTGAAGAATAGCATCCCTTGCAAGTATGTCTCTAAATAACTCCCCAGCTCACTGTTAGAGGTTATTCGGTGCCATTTAAAAATGCACAGGAGAATTGGAATAGAATCCACTTGACCCTAGAAATCCAGGTGTCACCTTGGTTTTGTCTCTCACACCTTTGCATTTCCCAGATTTCCTTTATGGATCTCTTAGGTCAAAGGAAGGTTAAATGAATTAATTAGATATAAGACCACTAGAAGTTCTTGGGGCATGTCTGGCACATGGTAGGTACACAATATTAAGGCTTCTCCTACCTTACCTTTTTAAAACTACTGGAATAATCCTGTAAGGTAACTAGTAGTAAGATCCCATCTTTATAGACAAGAAGACCAAGGCTCAGGAAGAGTAAGTGAGTTCCCACGAGAACGTGGATGGTAAATGAAAGAGGCAGTGATCAAACCCAGGTAGCCTGACCCCAAAGTCCACACTCACCAACATCAGGCTCTACCTCCCTGGGCTCAGTAACCTTTGATGTAAGAGGCAGAGGGCACTTAGCCTACTCAGAGGCTCTAAGTAGCTGTTCTACGGACTTTGACTAATACAAATAGATGAAATTGTTACTTGAACAATGCAACTTGTTGGCTGGGTGTGCTTGTCTAAAGCATGACTTTATTGTATGCTATCTTTGTGTCTGTGTCTATGTTCTCTCTTGCTGGTGTAAAGGTCGGGAAACTCAGCCTGACTTCTACTGCTAGTAATACCAATAAGGTCCTTCAGATTAACCCCTTCATGCCATAGAATAGCAAACAGCAACAAAATGAACAAACTCAAGCATTCACAATAGTATTGATGAATTGCTCAAACACAGACTAAGTAACAGGATCCCGGCACAAAATAATACACACCATCTGGCTCTTCTGATTTATAAACAAAACTAAACTAGTGTGTTTAGGGATGCATATTTAGATGGCAAACAGGGAAGTAAAGCAAGAGCAGGAGTACCAGAAATTCATAGCTGTGAGTCTCTTCAGGGAAGAGAAAGGATGTTGTGGTTGGGAATGGGCATGGGGGGCTTCTGGAGTGGCGATTTTCTATTTCTTGATCTGGGTGGCCATTACACAGCTGTTTGCTTTGTAACAGTTTATGAAGCTGACTTAAGTTTTCTCTACGTGTGTGATACTTAACAATAAGAATGTTCGGAAAGCAGGGGCGCCTGGGTGGCTCAGCGGGTTAAGCCTCTGCCTTCGGCTCAGGTCATGATCTCGGGGTCCTGGGATTGAGCCCCACATCGGGCTCTCTGCTCAGCAGGGAGCCTGCTTCCCCCCACCCTCTCTGCCTGCCTCTCTGCCTACTTGTGATCTCTCTCTCTCTCTGTCAAATAAATAAAAAAATAAAATCTTCAAAAAAAAAAAAAAGAATGTTCAGAAAGCAAAGGCAGGAAACCATTAGAGGTAGAAAGCAGTGAAGAACTGTGCAATAGTGATGACATCATTGCTCTACAGCGATGAATAATTTGAAAGTCTAAATTAGGTTTTCTCAGTTGTGGTTGGGTAAGAGGACCTCCTACAGCAAAAGCACCAGAGGAACCTTTAAAGATACAAGTTCTCATCATTCCTCCGTCCTTCGATTCTCTTTCATTCATGTGGCATTACTTGTTGAACACCTGCTACGTGTCAGGCTCTGTTGGTCTTGAAGGTTCTGCAGGGAACAAAAATAACGAATCCCTCCCTTGATGGAGCTTACAGTCGCTTCAGAAGGACCCAGAAATCTGTATTCTCACAGACTCCGACATGATCCTTCATGTGAAAACAACTGGTCTGTGTACTAAATTTTCTTTAAATCCTTCTGAGCTCATACTTACAGAAAGACTCCTTTGAATGAAGTTAGAATGTAAAGAAAATTAGCTCTTATCACAGAAAATCTGAAGCATTTTTACATGAATTGAAATTCTTCAGCCAATATGGGTCAAAAGAACATCCTGGCAATTATCATTTATTTTCCAATTGTCCTTCAAGCCTTTAGTTACCATCTTCTTCTGTCACTAATCTTTTGAGCTCTAAAATGATTGCACTCCCACCTACTCTCATCTTGTGTGTATTTTTTCCCTCTTAGCATAAATGGGACGTGTTAATCCAGTGATTCTCTAGAGACATAGTAAAGAAACTTCCTTGGCTAATTTTAATTCCTTTTCTTTTTTTAAATTATTTATTTATTTGTCAGAGAGAAGGAGAGAGAGAGAGAGAGAGCACACAAGCAGGCAGAGAGGCGGAGAGAGAAGCAGGCTCCCTGCCGAGCAAGGAGCCCATGCAGGACTCGATCCCAGGACCCTGGGATCATGACCTGAGCCGAAGGCAGCGGCTTAACCCACTGAGCCACCCAGGTGCCCCTTTAATTCCTTTTCTATGACAGCTTGGGCAGTTGAAATTTCATTCAGGGAATCCAAGAGCTTCTTGAATACTGAGCAGTATTCCTAATCTCTAACAAAGGAATCTAAATGACATTAAAGCAAATAAAACAACAATAATATCAACAAAAGCTCACAAAGATACAAGGCACTTCATTTAGAAATCTCTCATTTCCTTTAAAGAACCCAAACGGTAAAAATGGGAGAGCTGGGGGTATTACGCTAAGCAAAGTAAGCCAGGCAGAGAGAGACAAATACTATATGATTTCACTCATATGTGGATTTCACTTTGTTTCTTTGTTAAGAAACAAAGCAGATGAACATAGGGGAAGAAAAATAGGAGAAAAACAGAGAGGGAGGAAATCCATAAGAGACTCTTAACTCTAGGAAACAAACAGGGTTGCTGGAGGGGAGATGGGTGGAGGGGTGGGGTAACTGGGTGACAGGCATTAAGGAAGGGACGTGATATAAAGAGCATTGGGGGGGGCACCTGGGTGGCTCAGTGGGTTAAGCCTCTACCTTCAACTCAGGTCATGGTCTCAGGGTCCTGGGATCTAGTCCCGTGTCAGGTTCTCTGCTCATCGGGGAGCCTGCTTCCCCCCCCTCTCTGCCTACTTGTGATCTCCCTCTGTGTGTCAAATAAATAAATAAAATCTTAAAAAAAAAAAGCATCGGGTGTTACATGTAACTGATGAATCACTAAATTCCACCCCTAAGACTAACAATATGCTCTATGTTAACTAAATTGAACTTAAAATAAATTCTTTTTTTAAAAATGGGAGAGCTAGGGGTGCCTGGGTGGCTCAGTGGGTTAAGCCTCTGCCTTTCGGCTCAGGTCATGATCTCAGGGTCCTGGAATGGAGCCCCACGTCAGGCTCTCTGCTCAGCAGGGAGCCTGCTTCCCTTTCTCTCTCTCTGCCTGCCTCTCTGCCTACTTGTGATCTCTCTCTCTCTCTGTCAAATAAAAATAAATAAATAAATAAAATAAAACAAAAAATAAAAATGGGAGAGCTAAATGTAACCAAGCCCCAACTCCCATTAAAGAGAGAAAGGAACTGACAGAGAAAGGACATGTGATCTTGCATGGGGTCATCCTGCCAAAATAAATAAAACTTCATTCATTCATTCACTTATTCATTCATTCAGTGTATCAGTCAGTACTCTTCTGGGCTCTCAGATTACTGCTGTAAATGAAAACCTCCGACTTGATGATGGTTATGTTCTAGTGTGTATGTGTAGAGGGGTAAGAGATAGGCAGATAATACATAAATTTAAAAGTAGGTTATTTAGGTAATCTTAGCAACAAAAAACATGAGTGGTTGCCTGGTAGCAAGTGTTTTGATGTGGGGGTGGGGAAGTTCCAAATAAGCAAGAGGGAACTTTTTGGAGTGATGGAAATGCTCTATATCTTGATTATAATGGTGATTACATGGGTGTGTACATTTGTCAAAACTCAAAACTCACTCAGAGTACATAAAAATCTGATATCGAGACATCTGAGTGGCTCAGTCGGTTAAGAATCTGCCTCCAGCTCAGGTCATGATCCCAGAGTCCTGGGATAAAGTCCCGCATCAGACCCCTTGCTCAGTAGGGAGTCTGCTTCTCCCTCTGCCTGCCGCTCCCCCTGCTTTTTGCTCTCTCTCTCCCTCTCTCCCTCTCAGAAAAATAAATAAACAAAATCTTAAAAAAATAAAAAAAATCTGATATCATGCTGGTGCTCAATGAATGATGGATAAATAAATTATAAGTAACTTTTTTCAAAAGTAAGTTATTTAGGGAATTGGGGTATAATAACTGCTACAGGGAAAAATAAAGCAGGCTGTGGGGGGTGGGAGCCGACAGGTGGAAAGGAGGTTTGAAATTTTACAGAGGATGGTTCGAGAAGCCCTCAAGGAGAAAGTGGCATTTGAGTAAAAACTTGTAAGAAGTGAGTGAACTGTGATGACACAGAGGGAAGAATATTCCAGACCAGGCGTTTTCAGATGTGCCCACACCACGCAAGGCTCGCAGGCAGAGCGTGCACTAGGTCACTTTTCAGAACCGGAGTTATAAAATGGACATACGAATTCCCTCATAACAGAATGATTTCAAAGGTCAGATGAGATCGTGGGTTTAGTCACGGATGTGAAATTTGGCATGAGGCAATTTCCGTCTCAAAATGACAGACACTTGTTTAGTATCGAATATATACCAAATTCTGAGGGCCTCACTGTAAACTAGCACTGTTTAATGATAGGGAGGAATTTATAAGAGTCTGACAGAGACCATGGTAAGGGGATAATTTTAAAAAGAGGCATTTTCTGTAAGCAATGTAGGGTGCTAAAGGAAGCAGGTAGCGTAAATAACACGACCCACATTTTAAGGGTGAAGAAATTGAAATAGAGAGATATTAATGGACACAGCAGGGGTGCTTGGTGTAAGTTGTGAACACTGGCTCTCTGGCAACAGATGCTATGCTTGCATTAATAAGGAATACTAATAAGGAAAATAAGGAATAAGTCACCAGGATGAAAGGTACGGCACAGGGAAGACAGTCAGTGGTGCTGTAATAGCCTTGTATGGGGCAGGTGAGAGCTATACTGGTGGTGAGCACAGCATACTGGATACTTGTCCAACACTATGCTGTACAGCTGACACTAATGTAACATTATGTACCCACTACATTCCCTTTAAAAGAAACCGGAGGGGGGGCACCTGGGTGGCTCAGTTGGTTAAGCAACTGCCTTCTGCTCAGGTCACGATCCCGGAGTCCCGGGATCGAGTCCCGCATCGGGCTTCCAGCTCCATGGGAAGTCTGCTTCTCCTTCTGACCTCACCTCTCATGCTCTCTCTCACGGTCTCTCAAATAAATAAATAAAATCTTTAAAAAAAAAAAAAAAAAGAAACCGGAGGGGCGCCTGGGTGGCTCACTTGGTTAAGCGGCTGCCTTCAGCTCAGGTCATGATCCCAGTCTCTTGGGATCGAGTCCCACATCGGGCTTCTTGCTCAGCAGGGAGCCTGCTTCTCCCTCTGCCTCTGCCTGCCTCTCTGTCTGCCTGTGCTTGCTTGCTCTCTCTCCCTCTCTCTCTGTCAAATAAATAAATAAAATCTTAAAAAAAAAAAAAAAGAAACCGGAAACACCTCGGTATAATGTTTTCTCAGGTTAACAATGTGGGTGAGTGAGACCTAGGGCCAAGCTCATTGCTCTTCCCTGCTGGTGCCACCACTTTGCCCATTGCTCCAACACAGTGAGGCTGAGCAGGGAAGAAACAGAGATAATCCTCTAGCATACACACCTGAGGGGGATGGATAGAGCTGTCAGGATGGGGAGGGGTTTCACTCATCCTTTCACACCTATTTCCCCATCTGATCCTTGAAACAGTCTTGCTAACCCAGCAGAAATTGTTAGTTCCATTTTACATATAAAAGGAAAAAAGCTTAAAGAATGCAAGCACTTTGCCCGAGGTCATATGGCTAGGAAGTAAGAGAGACTAACGAAGCCCAGATTTCTATCTCTAACTCCATTATTCTTTCAGGGATCTTATTTAATTAGGTAGGCTATTGAGGCTGCTGGGGCTTGGTTCTCTGGAAAATAAAATGGGGGAGAGGGGAGGAGGTGAGTGAGCTATGATGTCTGTGTCTTTGGACGCATGCAACTTTACTTTTCTGCGTGCAGACCCCAACATGCTTTAAAAGCCTAAATAAGAAAATAATGTAGTACTTAAGAGCAGTTTTAGATTTACAGAATTATTGCATACAATAATACAAGAGTTCTCATATACCCCAGACTCAATTTCTCCTATTATTAGTCTCATGGTACCTGGTATGATAAATTTGTCACAATTAGTGAGCTAGTATTTTTATTTGATCTTAAAATCTTTTTAAAGATTTTAAAGATTTATGGGGCGCCTGGGTGGTTCAGTGGGTTAAAGCCTCTGCCTTCAGCTTGGGTCATGATCCCAGAGTCCTAGGATCCAGCCCCACATCCGGCTCTCTGCTCAGTGGGGATGCTGCTTCCTCCTCTCTCTCTCTGCCTGCCTCTCTGCCTACTTGTGATCTCTATCTGTCAAATAAATAAATAAAATCTTTTAAAAAAAAGAAGATTTTAAAGATTTGAGAGAGAGAGGGAGTGCACAAGCATGGGGAGGAGCAGGCAGAGGGAGAAGCGGGCTCCTGGCTGAGCAGGGAGCCTGATGTGGTACTAAATCCCAGGACTCTGGGATCATGACCTGAGCCGGAGGCAGATGCTTAACAACTGAGCCACCCAGGCACCCCAATGAACTGGTATTGATGCATTTTATTAGCTAAAGTTCATATTTTATCTAAATATCCTCCTTTTTTACCTTAATACTTTTTTTTCTGTTCCCAGTTCCCATGCAGGGTACCACAGTGCATTTAATAATCACATCTCCTTAGGCTACTCTTGTTTTGACAGTTTCTTGGATTGTCCTTATTTTTTATGACCTTGACAGTTTTGAAGAGTACTGGTCAAGCATTTTGTAAGACTCCCTTTGATTGTGATTTAACTGATGTTTTTAGAGTTAAAGGTTTTGGAAATGAAGACCACAGAGGTAAAGTACCATCCTAACCACATCATGTCCAGGGTACATGCTATCAATATGACTTATCATTATTGGTGTTGACCTTGATCACACACAAAACCAGAAAAAGCTAGAAATATATATTTTTCCTCTATCTCCCTTTCTCTTTTTCCTTCTCTCTTCTCTGATGTCATTGGGAAGAATAGGAAAAATGAAAATAGGATGAGAAGTCATGAAAAAGAAATATTTCAGATTTTTCTCAAAAAACTGCATCAGAAAATTGCAGAGATGTGTGTGATTTCTGTAGAATTATGACTAGGGAAAATAATTTCTGTTTTACCTTGTGTGTACTTCATATTTACTTTCTTGTTTCCCCCCAGATGACACTATGTCAAACAACCAAAGGTAAATTTAAAAATTTAAGAAGTTAGAAGAAAATGACATTTTTCATGTTGAAATCTACAGACTATTTAGAATAACTACATGTCATTCAGTAGAATCAGAATGGAATTGATCCTCTCCACAGAGTTAGCTGAGGGGTTTTCCACTCAACCTTGTAAATATTGTCCAGTCAATCTGATGCACCTATTTTCTTTTTTCATTAAAAATTTACTCCTATGGAGGCACCTGGGTGGCTGAGTCGCTTGAACATCTGACTCTTGATTTTTGGCTCAAGTCATGATCTCAGGAGAGTGGGATCAAATCTTGCACTGGGCTCTGTGCTCAGCTGGGAGTCTGCTTGAGAGTCCACCCCTTTGCCCCTCCCTGATTCTAAAGTAAATAAATAAATCTTTAAAAAAGATGTACTTTTATGGAAATTCCAATTTAATATTGATTTTTTAAATTTATAACAAAACTTGATGGAGACTTTCTAAAAAAGGGGGGGAAATGGGCTGAGATTAAGCCTCTTCTGTAATATTTTTGTGTCATTTATAATGGATTTGGGAATCAGAGTGCTCCCCACATATTACAAACATTTATTTACATTGCCTTGTGACTTTTAAATGGTCATCACCCTAAAATAGTCACTTTGGCAGGAATTAAGACAAATATATGGACATTAATATAAGAGGGCAACTATACCAGATTGAATTTAAGATTATAGCAAGCATTTATGTCATCCACACTCTCCTTCACAGTGTTCAAAGCCCAAAAGTGTTTTACTTTGTTCAGTTGTAGCATTCTATGGAAAGGAACGTGGCTTAACTCAAAGGTGCAGAAAAGCTGGACCCACCTCCACCCCTAATGAGTGGGTGATCTGGAGTCACTCATCTGGGACCTATGGAATTCTGTCTCTAAAATGAAGATTTGGGGCACCTGGGTGGCTCAGTGGGTTAAGCCTCTGCCTTCGGCTCAGGTAATGATTTCAGGGTCCTGGTATCGAGTCCTGCATCGGGCTCTCTGCTCAGCAGGGAGCCTGCTTCCCTTCCTCTCTCTCTCTGCCTGCCTCTCTGCCTACTTGTGATCTCTCTCTGTCAAATAAATAAATAAAATCTTTAAAAAAATAAAATAAAATGAAGAATTGTACCAGGTGGCCTTCAAGGTTTATTCCTGCTTCATCGTTCTTTGCTTCTAGAGCATCATTGCTAACCATTCACCCCAAATCATAAACCAACCACAAAACACCTTTCTACAAAGATTTCTATAGAGAAAACAGAAATTCCCTATTAATCATTGAATTATCTGCTTCCTGTTGGGAAATTATTATTTCCAGGATACTTTGATTATGTTGTTACCAAAGCAATACTGAATTAAATTTGACTTTTGCCTGTGAAGGCATTTATCTAGTCAGACTGATGTTTTTGGAAGAAATGCTTTAATTAGCTTATGGTTATTCCCATTAAAAATAAAAATCGAGGGACGCCTGGGTGGCTCAGTTGGTTGGGCGGCTGCCTTCGGCTCAGGTCATGATCTCAGCGTCCTGGGATCGAGTCCCACATTGGGCTCCTTGCTCGGCAGGGAACCTGCTTCTCCCTCTGCCTCTGCCTGCTTCTCTGTCTGCCTGTGCTCTCTCTCTCTCTCTCTCTAACTAATAAATAAAGAAAAATCTAAAAAAAAAAAAAAACATTAAAAAAAATAAAAATAAAAATCGAATGAAAAAATAAAGCCAATCACCTTATTTCTTTTTGCGAACTAGTTTGATTGTTCGCATTATTTGAAAATTTGAACACTCGTGCAAAATTACCTGTGAGTGTACAATTTCCCTTGTAACTAATAGAAATGCATAGACTGTTCCAAGATGGGCATACTCATAGTTAGTCATTTGAGAGAATAGAGTTGTGCATACCTGTGCATCATAGAAGAACACCCACACATACAAAGGCTGCATTTTTTTTACCCAGACCTGAAATAAAAAAATAAAAGAACTAGAATGCCATCTTACCTCCTCCACCCTAACCACACCTTCCGGCCCTAAGCTTATTACCCAAACCTGGCTTTGCCCCAGTGTTTTCCTCTTTGAAATTTAAAAAAGATGTTGAGGGAAAAGGTGAGAGAAAGAGTAAGATCAGGAAGAGAAATTGATGAAAAATAGATGAAGAGCGGGAAACTCTGGTGGGCGTGGCTTTATAAAGTGAATTGCTGTCATTTGGAAATGTAAGAAAGCAATTAAGGCTACAAAAATAAGTAGGATGTGGCTCATTCTCTTATTTCCTCTGTTATGCTCAGCAACTAGATGAACATCAAACATTTCAGTTGAATTAGCCTAGTAGGGATTGTCTTAATGACTTTGAATAAATTTTTATTTCTTCAGCAAGTGGTAGTTCGGGAAGTTCAGTCAAATTCTTGCTTTGATTATTTGGCTTGGACCCCTTAAAAGACATAACTGAATCAATTTCATTCACTGGTCTTTACATCTCCCAGATTGTGCTTGATCACTTCCACAGTGATTCTCAGAACTATCCTCTAATTCTTCCTTCCTTCCCCCTGTCTCTTTGGACTTTGCTCTTAGAGTATAAGTTAGCTGTTGGAGTGCCTAGGTGGCTCAGTCGGTTAAGCATCCGATTGTTGATTTTGGCTCAGGTCATATCTCAGGGTCACGGGATCCAGTCCTGCATTGGGCTCCATGCTTGACGGGGAGTCTGCTTCTCTCCTTCTCCTTCTGCTATGCCCCCTACTCTCTCTCTCTCTCTCTCTCAAACAAATAGATAAACCTTAAAAAACAAAACAAAACCACATTTAGAGTGTAAGTAGCTAAGCCTTTTCAGCCCTTGCCTCTACTTTGAAGTCAAGCAGCCCAATGAGTCCTTTGAAGGAGTAGATAAGTTCAAAGACAGACCCCAGAAAAACTGGTAGAGAGGAAGGGAAGATGGTTTCTAGAGATAAGCGCTTCTGACAGGATGTCACCAATCAGGACACCCAGCATTCGCTAAGCCTGTGTAGCTAGGGCAGAGGGAGGTGCTGGGGGGTGGGCAGCTGGAGGTGGGGAAATGCTCCGAGACTCTAGTTACTAAGGTGACCAAGCTGGGTAAGAATTCCCACACCTAGAGCCAAGCTGGTTGCCGCTGAGATATTAAGACCAAGATTTGTTGGTCTGGATGAGCCAACTTATTGTGCATCTATAAAATATATGTGAAGCAGAAGTTTGAGCCAATTATTTGGCTTCAGTCACTTTCTAAGCAGATTAACCATGCTGATTAAATTCTCAAAACTATTGCCTGTTCGTTACTGTATCTCTTGACACAAATTTGGTTCATTTCTCCATTTTTCATTCTGAAAAGAAAAGAAAAGCTTAGACAAGGAAGAACTTGTAGCCTGCAGAAGGTACATAGTCCTAGGGAGTTTATAATTAATAATCAAGCCGCAATTTATGCAAGAAGAAAGGGGACCATCTATTATATTAGCATGTACAAACAGTTTGGTTTATTAAATCTGAGCTGAGCCAAAATGTTTGTCATACAGTGGCGGCATTGTCAGCATTGCAGAAGTAAAAACGTGAAAATTTTACCAGCATCAGCATTGGTTCACTTACTTCTCATGCTGTGACTAATTAATGAGGGGTATATGCCTTGCGAAGACTCAGAGCTGAAGAGAGATGGTTGCATTTGAAAATTATCTACGTTGAAAGTGGCTGGAAAGGAATTTGATTGAATTTAATTACAACAAACATTTATAGAACATTTACATATGCTCAGTATATAATGGCAATAGGCATCCAAGATAAATAATATCTTTTTTCAAGCAGTTTATGGAAGATATAGTCACATAGGTTACTGCAATGTGAGGTATCAAAATAAAGGTTAGATGGAGGCCCATCATGGTAAATCAGGAGATCACAAGCTGAGCCACAAATAAACCTGAGTTTGAATCATTTCTCCACCAGCTATTGTCAATGTAATACTGGGCAAGTTACTTAAGCTCTCTTAACCTCAACTTACTCATCTGTAAATGGGGACCATAGAATTGCTTTATATGGTTATAAAGATTAAATTGGATAGTGTACACACAACATTAAACCAGGATGCATTGCATTCTTTCTGTTCTTCCTGGGATTAGGAAAGAATGAAACTAATTCCAGTAAGCAGAATCAAAGAAAGTATTGCAGAAGAAGGTGTAGAACTTTAATAGAAGATATGGTGAGATGATTTCATATACAGAAGAGAATGAACAGAGGCACAGTGTTGTGGAAGTACATACACAGCTGGTCAGGATTGAATGGTCCAATGTGACCAAACCAGAGAGCGCAGGGAGAAGGTGTGAAACCCAGAGCACAGATGAGTAGTGATAAAACTAAAAACTAGGAAAAAATGACTTTTACAAGGCAATGTTGAAAACATAAAAGAACCCAATTTGACATAAGTTGCAGAAAGATTTTTTGAGAGTTCTATGAAGGATGACCATCCATGAACATTGAGGAGACTACTAACGAGCTTTGTAAATGATGAAAACGAAATTCAGGCCATAATGATAAGAATAGATATGTGGAAATGGGTATAAAAAAAGATCCTATGGTAGAGTTTGCAAAACAAAGTAAAAGCTCCTTTCTTTGGGGACCAAAACTTGGAAGATTTAGATCCACCACGGGAAAGTTGTTCCCTTTTTTCAGGATTTGAAATTGGTAATAACATTGTCCATTAAATATGTCTAAGGTCATTATATACTTTCCATTAAATATTTGCTTATCTATACTGAAAAAGTTTTGATAATATATTTAAGTACAATGCTCGAAGTTCTTTGGTTTTGGATGTCAGTGATCTTAGTCTAGCATATGTCAGGTTCACCTGGAGGGCTTGTTAAAACACATTGCTGTCAGTATGCCCAGAGTTTCTGTCTGATTCAATAGGCTTGGGGTAGCACCCAAGATTTCGCTGATCTAGAGATTATACTTTGAGAACCACAAGTGTACATACATAAAGACTTGTCCCTTTGATTAAAGCCCAGTAGGTTTCACCTAGGTAAGGGCTAGTTTCCTTAGTCCATTGGGAATATGGAGAAAAGTATTTCCATCTCTATTCTGAGAAAAATAGTCAAGGAATTAGTCCACCCTTTTCTTTTTGGGGGAGCAGTAACTTGGAAATTCCCTTTAGAGGTTCAGTTTGTAAGTTTGGCTTACTGAGTTCTGTAATCTGCCCCAATCATGAATAAGCCATATTAAGTTCAGGCTTAGGACTACTTGGACAGTTACAAGTTTCCATACTGAAGCAGAGAGCTAAAAGCTGTGTAGGTAATATCCAATTCTTTGTGGGTATTGCATTTGACAGGAGATGAAAGTTCATGTGAGGTTCTTTAACAGAACTCTGTCTGTTGGTACCCTGAAATTTCCATCTTGTTGCGAAGAATGTCAGAGAATAGTTTAGCCACGCACATGTACACACAAGTGGAGCTATCCCTTATTTGCCAGCATTCAAAGCAACTGAACATGGTGTGTGAGGTAGAAATACGTAAAGAGATGACCACTGGGTTTTAACTTGGATGACCGGTAGACAGACCCACAACAAAATAGGAACCCCAGGAGGAAAAGTAGATTTTGGCAAAAGATGAGGTCAAATTGATATGGTCACAGAGACTTCCAAGGGGAGGCTTCCCACACACAACATGGGTTTGGTGCTCAGGTGTTTATCTGCGTAAAAATAATAGTTACACCTCTGGGATTGATGAACTTGCCTAGGAGGGGATTGCGGAGTAGAGAGAAGGCATAGGAGACTTGTTCTTAATTTTCTAAGAAAAGCATATACTATATAATTTTTTTCTGAAAACTTTAGAAAGCATTTGGGTAACTGGAAGTATGAAAAACTTGATTGTTAAGATAATGTTATGGGCTTGGAAGGGCCATCTCAATGCTTTGGGGTTCTTCAGTGTAAGTCACTGTGGGTGTTTCACCATAAAATGCCCTTGGAGTTAATATCAGAGAAAAAAAATCAGACTAGTAAACTGATTCATATTGGACTGTTTCTTACCACATGTATTTATATGTCCTCTGTAAACTAATAGAACATTAAGCTTAAATCATTCACTTTCTGGTCAATTGACTATTTTTCAAACATTTAAAATTATTTGCAACACCTCAAACTGTTGGATCAACTCTTTAGTGAAATCCAATCATGTTATAGGAACAATGACTTGCCTCTTTCTATATCTGGGTCTTTTCTACATTTTCAACATACACATCATGAAAAAAATCCTAGAATACAAAAGCTGCAGGATATCGTAAGGATGATTCAATCTAGCATCTTATAGGTTAGAAAATGTAGACCCCCAAGTGGTTAATTAACTTGCTAAAGATTATCTCTAAAAAAAAAAGAAAAGAAAAGAAAAGAAAAAGAAAGGAAAGAAATAAAGATGATCCAAAGAAATAAAGGCAGAGTCAGGATAGCATCTAGGTCTCCTGACTCCAACCCTGGGGTTCCTCCTATCTTCCCAAAGCACCCACTGCCCCACCCCAGAAGCATCTCAGTACACATAGGGATTAGTCTTTAAGCAGGCACACTTTCTTCCCTATTTCTCTTTAAAGCTTAAAAACAAAAACAAACAAACAAAAAGCCCCAACCCTAATCCAGAAACAATATAAATGAAATATCCCTGGAAGACATCTACATAAATAAGCAGCACTGGGGGGGACTTACCCCAATATTCTAAGTTGAAAATGGATAGAACACATTAAAACTGTGACAGAAGGAAAATTTCTTTCTAATCAGTACTTCCATTTCCACCTTAAAAAAACTTAGGCTGTTTCTGAACATAATGCCAGTTTATAAACTGAAGCCAACAAAGGGTTATTTTGCCAATAATGATGCCAGACTGATCTGACTCTACCATTTGGGCTTCATGTAGGTGCAAATTTAGACTACACACACACACACACACACACATACATATAGGTATACATATACACATACACCCATTTTTTCCCTCTGTTGCGCCTAGAATGAGTTCCTTAAGAAGGCCAGGCAAGACAACAGAACCAAACCATTGTGTTTCTAACACATCCTGAAATACCTTACATGAGGAAAGAAAAATTAGTAGGAGGTTAAAAAAAAAAAAAAGCTTAATTAAACGGCCCATTCAGTTGAAGAGCACCAAGTGAGTCACCTTCAGAGGGAGGCCCTCTGGCATTATGGATGGGGATTGGCTTCCTGTCCTAAGTTTGGACTCTGCTGATAAAAATCACTTCTGTGAGCTATTCAATGGCCCTGCTGGTTTTTTCACAGTGCAGCTCTGCCTCTCCGTAGAGCCATGATCCTACAGGGCCACCTGAAGCTGGGTGGGCACAATGGAGTTTATGTTAGACTACTGGAGGTCAGACAGCTCTTTCCTGTTACTGTCCAACACATCAGTTCCCTCTATGGTATCTTCCAGTTTAATTTAATTATAATTTGTCATAACGGGTTCAAAAAGCATTTCCTCCAACAGCTGTGTCCCAGCCTCTCTCTCATTTTTAAGGAATAAACTGACACGTGGATAACGTAGGCGCTACCCACAAATTCCTATAAAATGAATAAATCCAAAGATATTCCCATTCCAGGGTTTTTGATATGTAAACAAAACTAAGTTGTCTTTTAAAGAATAATTTTTACAAATTCTTAGGTCTATTCTTTGAATCCAAAGATGATCTATTCAAGGACATTTTATCTGACACTCCACGCATAGCTGACAAAACTGGCTTTGTTGTCTGCCTAAAATTTAAATGCTGTGTTCCCAAGTCCAGTTCTTCGGGAACTTCCTTTCCCCAAGAGCCAGTCCATCATACACCTGTGGATCTCACTCTTCTGAGCTCCTTGGACCAGCCTGTTTCTTCAGGTGTAATGTCTTCTTGATTTACAAACATGGAAGGAAGAGAATTCTAAGGATTGGTTTTATACTATATTTCGAGAGCAGGTGAGAAAATATAAACATGAATCATCTTGACATCCCTGCTTGTTCAAGGAAGCATCAACATCGATGTCAATTTGAGTGAAACAGAGAAAAGACAGGATCATCCCACAGCCTGAACCTACTTTTTAGTGCTGACTCATTACCAGTGAGTTGCACCCTCTCGAGTCCTGTGAGGTTGGCTGCTGGCTGGTGCCTCATTCTGCCTGCTCAGCCCTGGACCATTCAGTCCTTCTGGAGATGACACACAGAAACCTGAGCCTTGGGTTTCAAGGGAGGCTCTCCAAATGAGTCATGCTTTATAGGTGAACACAGCATTTTATTTTTCAACACAGAGACAGGGGAAAACCCACATGGGGTTATGGGCACACTGTCAGCAGACTTCTCACTCCACCTGCATGTGAAAACTCGTGTGTCAGTGTTGGCTACAGAGCTTATGTGCAAACACTGCCTTTGAACTGCTGAAGGCAGGAGGAACGAGCTTCCTCTCTGTGGTCCTTCCGGTCTCCTCTCTTCACTACATCTGGTCAAAATCCAGCGAATTCATCTAAGGCAGGGACCAGGAGTTAACTTGTCTTATAAAACAACTTTCCCCGTGACTCATGGCTGTTGATGAGGTCTTACACATGTCAACTTTAATGTTAGAACAAGTCCCAAATTAGTGTGAATCTGCTAAGCATCCTAGGAGGGGAGAGGCAAACCCCTATGGAAAATTACTTTATTATTTATTTATTTATTAAAAAGGGTAAGTTTTATTTTATTTGTTTTATTATTTATCCCTATAAATAATAACTTTAAATAATGCACTAACTTTTGCTCTCAATAGCTCGTCTCTCTGCTTTTAGGACAACTGTAGATGCGTTGTAAATAGACGAGCTAAGAAACTTTGAAAATGATTTCCAGAGAAATCAGGAGTGTAAATTTAACTGTAAAAGCAATATAAGGTGTATTTTTAGATTGAACAAATTTATTATTTGGGCCATCTATGTGGCTTACGTGCCTTTTAATTTCTTACAGCTTCACTGCACTTAAGTTTCCTGTTGTTCTCCTTCGCATAACCCGTGATAAACTATTGTAGCTTATCTCCTACTAGCTCTCATCTTATGCTTTCGATATTTTGCATTTGCAAAGCACTTCCGAGTTTATGAAAGAACTTTGCTCTCGCAGTCCTTTTCATTTTCAATCCTATAATCTGTGAGGTCTGCAGCTCTCCATCCCCGTTGGCATTGAAGAAGACCTCCAGTGATTTGTTACAGGTCTCGATACCAGCAAATGACAGGACTGTGACAGGAACCTTGGATTTCTAATGCCAGGTTCCCTTTCAACCCCAGCTGCTCATTGGTGCCCACCATGCCACAAACTTTTCTGTCTCAAAGCCTTTACAGACACCAGTTTTATCCTTGCTCTCTTAGCCTCTACTTCCTATCCTAGCCCACAGAGGCTCCAAGTTTCCACAGTGTTTGGGAGAGGACCGTGCAGTGTCATGAAGCTAGTTGGAGCTCTTTAATTCTTCATAAATGAAGGCTGAGGCGGGGGCCATGTGGATCTCAGGAGAGATGTAGAGATGTAATGTAGAGATGAATATTCATCTGACAGACAGAGATCACAAGTAGGCAGAGAGGCAGGCAGCGGGAGAGGAAGGGAAGCAGGCTCCCTGCCAAGCAGAGAGCCCGATGCCAGGATCAATCCCAGGACCCCCGGACCATGAACTGAGCCCAAGGCAGAGGCTTTAACCCAGGCACCCCAAAGGCATGACTTTTGTGAAAATCTTTTTGTTTCCTTTTTTTTCTTTGTCTTTGTGTTTTTATTGCCCTTTCTTTCTTTTTTTTCCCTTTCTTCCTATTCTTCTTTTCCCAAAATAGGGATGCCTATGTGGTAGTTAATCTTTAGAGATGGTGCCAAATAATGTTTATGTTTCCTACCTATAAATGTAGGCAAGTCTATGAAGAAAGTGATGTTCTGAGACTTCTAAGCCCAGCTATTAAGAAGACCTGGAAGCTTTTGCTTCCTTTTTTTTGGAGCCATAATCTACCATGTTACCTTGATGGAAACAGAGGCCATATGGAGAGGTCCTGAAGATGAGAGGCTTTTGGAGGAACAACAAGGAACCCACCACCAGGTCCTATCGGCAGCCCAAGGGCCTCATAAAAAACCTCAAATGGGGGGGTGCCTGGGTGGCTGTGTCTGTAAAGCATCTGACTCTTGATTTCAGCTCAGGTCTTGATCCCTGGGTTGTAAGATGAAGCCTGGCATCAGGCTCTGTCCTGGGTGTGAAGCCTCTTTGAGATTCTCTCTCCTTCTCCCTTTGCCCCTCCCCCTGCTCTGTCTTTCTCTAAACAAGCAAACAAATAAAACAAAACGAAAAACCAAAAACCTCAAGTGAGACCAGTAGAGGGGGACCCCCCAAGCAGGACCTAGCCAACCTGGAGAATCATGAAATATAATGTTGTTTTGACCCACTGTGTTTTTAAATGGTTTGCTATGCAGCATAATTGGTCACCTATCCCCTAGTCTGAATCTTCCGTAACCTTCAGCAAGTCCTTGAAACAATTGGACTTTTACAGGCCAGTTTGGAACAGATGTGGGTGACCTAAGACAGATAGTAGTTAGTACATGGGGGTCAGCGAATAGGAGAAAGAGAATTTTGTCAAATACAGAATAAAAACCCAGAAAATACAGAGGAAGGAAAAGCAATGCTTCTTAGGATCTTGAATTTAGTTCCACATAACTCTGAATCTCTCTCTTATATCCCAGGCTTTGTTTAAAATAGACAAAACTCTTGCTCATTGCACAGGGTGGCCGGCCTAGGTCTGACACTTTAAAAGGTGCGCCTATTTTCTTTTTTTGGTATCATTCCTGGATGCAAGAATGAAAAACGAGATCAATGAAGAAAACTCACCGAGTCATGTTTTTGGGGGGTTGGACCACGCAAATAATCGCCTTAAGTCAGTGGATCTTTGTATTTCTAGAAAGGAATACATTGTTTGGAACATTGGAGGCATTTGAGGCTTTTTTTTCTCCCAACTGAACTAACTAGGGGCTCTGCCAGACCCCTGAGTGGGTAAGGTGCAGGCAAAGAGATTTTGTTCTGGGCCCCATCTTCCATCCACAGGAGAAAAACTGCATCATTTCTTGTTCATCTAATATTTACCCTGGGGGTGTCTGTCTATCTAGAATGCCCGCAAAGCCTTGGATAAAACTAAGAAATTTGGAAGAAATATGTAAGTTAAAACTAGCTCAAAGTCACTTGCTTCTTCTATTTATTTATTTGGTCTGAGATGATTCCCACATTCACTTACCATATGGCATTAAATCATTCTGGTCCTTAAGTTATTATTACATGATTCAAAGAGTATAATTTACAGAATTGCCAGCCCAGGCTGCACTCTGTCCCACACCAAAAAAAGACCACAAGGAGGGGAGAAGAAAAATGACTGTTTCCTGGTAGCCCATATTTACGCAATTTTCTCCCACCACAGATTGTCTTGGCAGTCTAGACAGAGTCTTGTAAAATCCTTCCCTGATGTCATCCACATCCTTCCTTGATAAGTTCAAAATGAGTCCGGGGCAAGCATGGCTCCTCTAGCAATGTCATACAAATAATGAGCACAGTGCCACCCCGGAGAGGCCTCCGGACCCCGGCGATTTCCACATGAAGGAACAGACTGATGAGCCGGCCACCAAATTATGTAAATATGCGGCCGAGAATGCCGCCGCTGAAGGGGAAAAAGAAACACACATGTGGACATTTCATGTTTTAAAAGAGCTTTGTGGGAAACAAAACAGATTCAAGAGAGAAGTAGGCAAGATTCAGGGAAAGGAAGACTGAGGAAACTGGTTTCTTAGTGAAAGCCAGCGAACACTCTGAAATGAATGATTCCTTAAGAGGCAACTTAAATTTGTGTTTTAGGGGTGCCTGGGTGGCTCAGTTGGTGAAGCATCTGCTTTTGGCTGGGGTCAGGATCCCGGGGTCCTGGGATTGAGCCCCGGCACCAGGCTCTCTGCTCTGTGGGGAGCCTGCTTCTCCCCCTCCTTCTGCCTGCTGCTCCCCCTGCTTGTGCTCTCTCTCTCTGTGTCAAATAAATAAGTAAAATCTTTTTTTTTTTAAATCTCTTTCAAAAAGAATACACTGGGTCTTATTCCTCTCATTTTTGTAGAGAGAAAAGATGGTTCCAGGTTAGGATCTGAAATTCAGGTTATAAGAGAGGATTTATTTTTTTATATCATTTTAGCTCTTTATTAGCAG
The DNA here is from genome assembly GCA_003697995.1 of Taxidea taxus jeffersonii. Lineage (NCBI taxonomy): Eukaryota > Metazoa > Chordata > Mammalia > Carnivora > Mustelidae > Taxidea > Taxidea taxus. The sequence goes on from ML112062.1 coordinate 108,937, forward strand.
AGTAAAATTCCACACACCAATACATGTATAAATAGGATAGAAGATACACATGCTACTCTTCTCTAATAAAGGTAAAATATACAAGATACATCTAATTATCAGATGTATAGCTTCAATGAAAATTGATTCCAGTTTGTTAGAAAAGAATTTCCATGTCAGAAGACATAAGGACAGACACATCCCCCTATTTATTGTTGGAAAGTTTCTGTGTGCTAAATCTTTATTTTTATGTGATTACATTCTTCTGGCTTTCAGGGGGAATTGGAAGAAAAATGCTTCTCACGCTGCACTTTGAATATTCTCTTCAATCTGGTTAAATTCTCCAAAACAAAGGAAGTAGTATAAAAAGGTGACTAGGGAGGGTATATGCTATGGTGAGTGCTGTGAATTGTTTAAGACTGATGAATCACAGACCCCTGAAACAAATAATACATTATATGTTAATAGAAAAAAAAAGAGAGAGAAATGTTTGATTCTGTTCTCACATTTTCTTTGCAGTTGGTTATTCCAGAAGAGCAGGAAATACTTGGACATAATGCTTTGTCACCCTTGCACTGGTTACCGCTTCCAACTGAACTCACTACTGGTATGTATTTCAAGCTCATCTCCCCCAGCGCTGTGCCTTCCCAGTCTCTGATCTCCATTCCATCCACCAAAGACACTTGCCTCTCTGACTTTGAGCTTTTTTTTTTTAAAGTTATTTTTATTGAAATATAATTGACATATAACATTGTGTATGTTTAAGGTGTATTGCATTTGATACATTTATATATTGCAGTATGATTACCACTGTAGCATTAGCTAACACCTCTATCCCATTACCGGCAAGTAAGTATCGTTTCATTTTTGTGGTGGGAACATTTCAGATCTTCCCACTTCTTGCAGCATTAGTCACAATAAACAATCTATGGAAACACAGAAGTGTCTATCAACTGAGGAATGGGTAAACCTACTTATAAATTTATACATACAATGGAATATTATTCAGCCATGAGAAAGAAGGAAATCCTGCCTTTTGTTGCAACATGGATGGAACTTGGAGGAATTATGCTAAGTGAAATAAGTCAGACACAGAAAAACAAATAGAGTATATTATATGATATCACTTGTATGTGGAATTTTAAAAAGCCTAACTGGTAAAAACAGAATAAGATGGTGGTTACCAGGAGCTGGAGGGTGTTACCAGGAGCTGGAGGGTGTGGTGGAGGGAGACTGGGGCAATGCTGTTTAAGGGTACAAACTTGCACCTACTAGATACATTAGTCCTGGAGATCTGAAGGACAGAGTGGTGATTTTAGACAATACTGCATCATAAACTTCAAAGTCCATCAAATACCATCAAATACTTTGCTGAATTCTTATGAGAAATCATTTAGATAACCTATAAAATGCTGCACACATGCTTGGCCTATGGTAAGTGTCACATACAACTATTATTTTAAATACTATTTGACCATAAACTCTGACTCTGAAAAACGATTTGATGAACATACAGAAAAAATGGAAAATGTGTTTATCCTATGACCCAGCAGTTCCACTTGGGTATTTCTTTAAAACCAAAGCCAAAAAACTCTCAATCTATATATACAAAGAGATATGTTCCTGAAAACATTTTTGTATCAGCAAAAAAAATTGGGTATTCTGTTAATGCCTACAGGTAGGTAAGAAAATTAATTGTGGTATGTTTATAAGATGGTCTAGGGCAATTAAAATGATCATAGATGTATTTAAATATAATAATGATGAGGGAAGTTTCATTACAAAATTATATATTAACGTGTAAATTTGAGAGCACAAATAAAATAACAGAATATGGATACTGCTGTATATATGTAAAAGGATTGAAACTGATTTGGAAATGTGCATTCAAAACTTATTTTGTTAGCCTTTGGGACAGGGGAAGCGATGAGCCTCAAATTGTCTCTTAAGAGATATTTAGGGGGCCCCTGGCTGGCTTAGTCAGTGGAGCATGTGATTCTTAGTCTGGCAGTTGTGAGTTCAATCCCCACATTCAGGGTATAGCCTACTTTCAAAAAAAGAGAGAGAGATTTAGATTTATCTGTCAATTTTTATTCCTTAAAAAACATTGGCAGCAACTCCTGCCCACTAAAAGAGACACTTAACCTCATCCTTGGAAATTTCCATGATTCCCCACGCAGAAATGATGGTTCTGTCCACCTTAGAAAAGTTCTATTGTAAAGAATTTTTTTTGGCAGGTCTGTTTTCATGCAAGACTGATTTCTCCAAAGTCAGGGATTCCATATTATTAATTTCTGTACACCTTGTGTAGTACAGTAGAAGACCCAAAGTGGGCATTCATTAAATATTTGATGAATTAAAATGAAGGTTCATCTGCAAGAGGAAAGTCCAAGAAAGCACTTGTTTAAAGCCAAATAGGAATGATCTTCAACAGTAACTGTTGTTTTGAATTATCTATGGTCTTTACTGTTCTTCATTAGTGTAGCTTAGCAAGAGTCATCATTAATCATAAGACTTTCAATCAAAGAATGCAGGAAAATAGCTTTTCCAAGAGGAAATATTTAAAACATGAACATTATAGTAGGGGAAAGACCTCAGAGGTTGCAAAGTGCTATAAGAAGTTCTTCTAAAGGGGCGCCTGGTTGGCTCAGTGGGTTAAAGCCTCTGCCTTCGGCTCAGGTCATGATCCCGGGGTCTTGGGATCCAGCCCTGCATCAGGCTCTCTGCTCAGCTGGGAGCCTGCCCCCGCCCCCTGTCTGCCTCTCTGCCTACTTGTGATCTCTGTCAAATAAATAAATAAAATCTTTAAAAAATTCTTCTAAAATCCCCCCACATAAAAGAAATAATGTATGAAGATGTCCTCTAAAGACATATAGGGTCTTAAAAAATTAGCTGACACATACCATGTGCCAAATAGTCTCCTGAGGACTTTGCTTCAACTTTCTTTCTCAATGCTCATTATAAACGTAGGAGGTATTACTACAGCACCTATTTCACAGATGAAAAAACTGAGGCACGGAGGCTGAGCAACTTGTCAGTGTCATACGACCAGGAAGCAATAATTTGAATCCAGTCAGTTTGGTTCCAAAAACTAAACCTCTTGTTTCTATGTTATACTACTTCTCATTACATAGCGTAATCAGTTTATGTTGTCAAGATTTCATTGTTTCGTCTTGGTTTTCGTGAAATTTATCACTGGATATTCATTTGCTTTATACAAGTATCACTTCTTAAGATATTAAAACAATTCCCTCGTGGTTGGTAAGCAGGCACTGCCCTGAGACTCCTGAGCACCATTTCATTATTCTAGTCCTCTTGGCCCACCTCTGTGATATTGACATCCCCTTTGTGAAACACACACACAAACACACACACACACACACACACACACACACACACACACAGGTGTCACCCTGACCCCTGCTCCAGGTCTATGGCCCCTGTGGAGCTGATGGGTGGGCATCCATGTATTCAGGTTGTTAAATATCATGACTGTCATCCCTAAACATCAAGTCAATTTATGAGCTTCAGGCTACAGATAGCCGTGAGGTAGCCATGGAGATGTTCAGTGAGTTCCTTAACAAGAATTAGAAGAGAATCACAAATCCGCATCCATCTTCCAGGGGTCGCTGCCTGTGGACAGGACATGGGCTCTGGATTTGATAGAAATGAGTTTGCCTCTCAGCTCCACCATTCACTAGTTATATGGTTTGGGGCAAAGGACTTAACCTTGCAGGAACTTGGTTTTGCACCGAGAGATGATGCTCGTCTTTCATGGACTATAGGAGAATGAAATAGGAAAAAGTACATGAAGTGCTTAGTTTAGTGGTTGGCACACAGCTGTTGCTCAGAAGGTATTAATGTGCTAGACATTATTGTCATCATGTCAAGCAGTCACGGCAGCAGTGTTCACTTCATGGTTAATCAGTTGATTAAAGCAAAGCTATCAGAAACATGCCTATTACATAATAAGCTCACAATATATACATGCTAGTTATTACTATTTTGCTACAAGCTAGTTGTATTTAAAGTTTGTAAGTCATGTGATATATATATATTTTTTTTCTTTCCTATTCTTTTTTTTTTGAGAATAGTCCTTCTATTTTAAACTTTTTTCTCTCTTTCTTTATTTTTTTTAACTTTTTTCTCTTAAAAGAATTCTTTCCAGGCTGAAACTCTGTGAAAAAAAAAAAAAAAGAAATAGGAGTATTTTTGCCATTTTTGTATAAGGATCCAAAACCCAATATAGCCGATATAACAGCTTAATGATGTCTATGTCTTCAGTGTGCAGGCTGATAACCCATTTTCAGCTTGGGAAAAGCCACCTGAACATCTCACTTATAAGATCTGCCACAAACATGTTTTAATATTTTGTTTCAATATTTTGAGGCACTGGTGAGTGGATTCTACTTTTGAGAGAAAATTACCCAAAAAGAAGGGGGGGTGGAAAAACCACATTAGTCTAAATTATGTTTTCAATTGATTTTGACAAAAAGGAAATGAATGTCCAAATGGAAAGTCAGGATGGGATCCTTGGGAAGAATTTTTATTTCCCTTCGGAGAGTTTTAAGGAGTGGGCTGGAGAGATCAGGCAGGTAGCCCTGTGCACACTCACAAACAAGATGAAATCCATTGGAACCTTAGTTGCCATGAGCAACCAGCAGAAACATTAACAGTGAGAGAAAGGGGTTTCTGGTTTGAAATGATGTTTTTATTACATATCATCTGAAAATACTGAATGAGGAGTCAGATCCTTGATGCCAGTCCTGCCTCCACCTTTGGTCAGAACTGTGGCCTTAGGTAATGTGTTTAACCTCACTGCCTCCCAGAACTATTATGTGTAATGTTTGTGGGTTGGATGTGGTGTTTTTAATCTCCATTTTAAGCTCCTCTAAATTTAAGCCTTGAGAAAGCAAATGTAGAAGGTAACAAATGTCTAGAACATTTCTAAGTCTGCCCATGCTGGGCTTCAAGAGGAACCAATGGCTTAATACAATTAACTCAAAATTATGAAACACCTATGTACTATATAGATATAGAAATACAGATATAAGATGCAAAGTTATAGATATGAAAGGCAATAGAGATATAGAAATACAAAAAGAAATGATGTCTTCTCCAGGAGCTCCCATTCTAGTAGAAGAGACAGTGGTGTGTGTAGATGGTCTACAGCATGATGCAATTAAACTCAGCAAAAGATACTGCTAGGGTTGAGGGTCCAGAGACCATTCCAAATGGCCCTGAGAGGAATTTTAAGGACAAATGTTGAGCGTTTCAACTATTCTATAATCAACAAACTTCACACATAAATGAACTAGCTATCTCACTCTGTTGACAGTCTCAGGTGTGTCTGTGTGAAGTGGACCCTTTGGAAATAAGGCAACCCTTTGGGTGGGTAAAGAACATTTAAGTATTGTTGCTACTCCGCAAGTAGTTTAGAGCTCTCTCCAGGCAATTCTTGCAGGGCCATATTTGTAACTTTTTGTAAACAGTGGGACACACCTCCCACTGCCTCCATAGCTTTGCCTGCAGAGCACAGACCTCCTGTCCCCTCCCACCAAGCAGGAACAGCACGGACCCAATGCTATTTTCAGCATTCTTAGATGAGTTACTAAGCCAGCCAGAACATAAATTTCAAAGAAACACACTCAGGAAAGCAAACAATTCTTAGGTGGTATTTTGTAAAGAACCAAAATTGCTTCAAGGACTATATCAACATCATTTAAAATTTCTAGGGGCCATTATTTCTTGTACCCCAGAAAGTGAATCCCCTCTTGGAGCAGCTAGCTTTTTCTACCCAACAACTCTGGCCATTACCATCAGTCTCAAGTAATTAAAAACAACAGATTGCTAACAAGATGGATTTTCCTTTCAGCCAGCTCTTTGTCTTATTCTCACAGAATATTGGACCCCCAGAGGGATATATTATAACCTGTCTCCTCCCAAGTAGGAGACAGTTAATAATAACAGTAACTACCACTTCAGGAGTCCTTTTCTGAGCTGGGCTCTTTCACAGACATTAGTTAACTAAATCCTCTCGGGTATCCACAATGGCAGGTTCTACCTTCCTGGGAACCTGAGGCCCAGAGACATTAAATGACCCAATGGCAAGAATATGGTAGTAAGATATTAAAATATTTACCTAGCCAGGATGCAGCCTAAATCCTGGTGGAGTGTTTTGGTTTCTTGGAGTAAAATCTGTGGGAATGGGGGTTGGGAATGCAAGTTCATCACAGAGAGCTTCTCTTTCCTCTGCAGAGGAGTCCTCTGTGACCCAGTGACCTTGGAGCTGCAGTTGGGGAGAAATGTAGGTCCAATGAGATCGCTATTTTGATAAGGCAAGAAAGTCTTTGGACATTTGTCATGTGTTTTGTTAATCTTAACTTTGTTACTATTCATATTTACCTGTGAATCATGTTCCTAAGAATACCCTGAAGCCATCAAGTACAGTTTTCCATTGCTTTTAATGTTAAAATGGAAATACATTCTGATAGAAGGGAAAGAAGTTTGGATTCTGGACGGAAAGCAATGATACTTTCAGATTATAACACACTTTTGAAGAGCCCTCTTAAAAATATTTTCTTGTTTAAAATGAAACACAATCTTGTTACATCAATAAGAACCCAGAGGGATATACAAAGACATCCACAAAGTAAAATCAATGGCATTTAAACTACGAATACTGTATCAGAAGCTCTGATTTCAGATTACGTTTTCTGCAGTGTCAGCAATAAAGGCATAAACATTTCACCAGTCTCAAACATCTCAGTGTTCTAAAAATTATATGTATGCTTAATTACTTTTCTTAGTATATTTCTTGAAATTGCATCACTTGCTCTCATTGGATATCTTTTCCCAAGAACACCTGTGAACTCCTTTTATTTGCTTTCTTATATATATTTAATTATATCCTGCCTGTTCCCTAATATGTATTGGGAGTTTTACAATGGGTATATAAAATATGGTAAAGTGTCATAAGTCAAAAGTGGTATAAAGGAAATAAAATCCAAAACAAAGATTCAACAGAAATAGAATAAAAAATGCTATGCTCATGACGCGCACGTACACAGGAGTAGGGAATAAAGTAAGGAGGCAATTTGGCAGTAAGCTTGCCAGCAGCTAAGTGAAGAAAATGTGGTCAGTTACATAGTTCTGAGTCCATAAGGTAAAAACAGACCGACTCCTCAGAAGAATTATTTCTGTTCCTAGTGGTGAGATCAGGCAGGAATTTCTCCCAGGAGTGTCCTAAAGAGGACGATGCATTATGTGGAAAATACATTCTGACCACAGACTCAGAGGCTCTTTCTTTTAAAGACCCCCAATATAAACTGATGAGATCCTACTGAAGTTCAGCTTACTAAAAAGATAATTTCAGAGATATTTAAATTAGTGACAGTTTTTTTGAGCAGAAGGGGGTGGGGGGAAACCCCAGAAAACTGGGGTGGAATGTTTTGATCCTTCCTTGGCAATGAAGACTCATGCCAATGTTTTCTAGGCAAGCTCAAATCTGAAAGCTTTCAGGCACCCTGAAAGGTCCATAGAAAGATGTGGTCAGTAGAAAGATGGTTTTTAATACAGGCTGAGTGATCCATCATCAGATGTCTATACCACACTCTTAGCTATAATGTTGGTAAAATATAGCATATCTGAAATGGGCCCTTCTAGCTCATCGTTAGAGACAGGGCAGCTGGGAGGTTAGGGTTTCTCCACACTGCTATATTCTGTTTACAGTGCTGGCATGGGGCCCTGCAAACCTCCATTCTCCTTCCCTGGCTCTGACAACAGGGAGCCCCACAGGGAGATAGAAAGGCTGGAGGAGGAGAAAGGGACCGGTCCCTTCCTGTGTGTTTGTTGCTCTTGTCAGAACTGATTCTCCACCTCAAAGCAGCTGCTCGTTCCATAAACGCACTGGGCTTCAATTTGCAATTTTCCCATCTTCCTCGGCCCTGCCTCCACTGCCCCAGAGGTACCAGCATGAGCGTGCTGGTGCTGCCTCCTCGGGCACCCGAGCCTTGGAGCTGCGAGGATCCTCCTTGGACCCCTGAGACACCAGCCCTAGTCACACAGTATCTTCTCAGAAGTTGGGGTCTTAGAAGACCCTTCCTCTAAGCTGCTAACTTTTTTTTTTAATTCAATTTAGTTAACGTATAGGTTATTATTAATTCCAGGGCTGAAATTTAGTGATTCATCAGTTGCATATAACACCCAGTGCTCATTCCATTATGTCCCCTCCTCAATGCCTGTCACCCAGGTACCCGACCCCTGCACCCATCTCCCCTCCTGCAACCTCAGTTTGTTTCCTAGAGTTAAAAGTCTCAATGGTTTGCCTCCCTCTCTGTTTTCACCTTATTTTATTTTTCCTTTCCTTCCCCTATGTTCATCTGTTTTGTTTCTTAAATTCCACCTATGAGTGAAATCATACGTTATTTTTCTTTCTCTGACTGACTTATTTCCCTTAACATAATACCCTTTAGTTCTGTCCATGTAAGTTCTAACTTCTAATAATCCCAACCTGTTCCTTCCTTCCCCAGCCTCAGGGGTGGGAGCTTCCTCCTGCAGACATTGCTTATGAAATACCCTACTGCTCCTTTATTGCCTTTTCAGTTGTCAAAACTACAGTATTAATATTTTATTAGTCTGTTCTCTCTTTCCAGACCCTTGACTGACACAGTGATAAATAAAAGATGGCTGCAGGGATCCCCTAAATTCCATAAATTGAGGAGTTGATGTTCCCTTAAGAATAAATGTATAATATAGTTCATTAATACCTTAAGTTCCTGATTTCTTATGTGCACTGGGAGATGCATTATCTAGAAAATAACCTGTCTTTGGCCATCTTTGAAGTAGCAGTAATTTCTATGATCAAGGTTATAATACCCAACAGGTGTGTACCAGATTGGTGCGTGCCCATTTTGTACCTGTTATGGCTAGATTTTTTTTTTTTAGATAGGCTAAGTGTCTATGGTTACATTTTATCTTATTTTCTGATTATGTACTTTTGTAGGGAATTGGGAGAAAGTGAAAAAGCTTAATACAGAAAGTTTTAATCATTTGTAGTCCCACAGTACTTGTTTATTTTCCGTTATCATTATATGTGTATGTTATGCATATTTATATATATTCAATAGGCTTCTTATTACACACATTTTTATAACCTACTTTTTCATTCAATCAACACACTTATTAGGAATTTTTGAAATATTCTTCATTGATTGCATTTTTTAGATGAAAGATTTTTATAAAATTAAGTCCACAAAAGAAAAAGACTCAAGCCTCATGTTGAAGATGTCATCTTATTAACTTGCATTTATTTTTAATCCAGAGGTCTTTTTTTTGAGGAGAGGTATTATTTTTTTTTTTGAGATTTTTAAGAAATTTATTTATTTGAGAGAGAGAGAGAGAGAGAACACAAGCAGGGGGAGAGGCCAGGGGAAGAAGCAGGCTCCCCATTGAGCAAGGAGCCCGATGTGGGACTCCATCCCAGAACGCCAGAATCATGACCTGAGCCGAAAGCAGACATGCAGTGACTGAGCCACCCAGGCACCCCTAATCCAGAGATCTTTTAAAGAACAAGAAGAAGAAAGGGTGAAGGTCTGAGACAGGGATGGGAAAGAAGCTCTACCAAGTGTGCCCACAGGACTAGCTGCGTAGACCCCTGCAATGACAGATCAAGGTCTGTCCCTCTCCATGGGACAAACTTCTGGGATTAATCAGCAAAATCTCCAGTGGGTGTGGCACCTGAGCTGCATAACCACGAGCCACGCTCTGAGGCATATTAGTGGATCTTGCAAAGTGAAGTCTCTTCCATTCACCATTAACTGCCACAAGAGAACTCCACTCCAGTGAAGACTTTATTCACTCATCTAATAATAAATACACTCTGTATTTTGGTGATCTATTGCTATATAGCGAATCACATCAAGTCTTTTTTTTTAAGATTTTATTTGTTTATTTGATAGACAGAAATCACAAGTAGGCAGAGACGAAGGCAGAAAGAGAGGGGGAAGCAGGCTCCCTGCTGAGCGGAGAGCCTGATGTGGGGTTCGATCCCAGGACCCTGAGATCTTGACCTTAGCCGAAGGCAGAAGCTTTAACCCACTGAGCCACCCAGGTGCCCCAGAATCACATCAAGTCTTAATAGCATAAAACAATACCCACTTTATTATGCTGATAATTCTGCAGGTCCAATATTCAGGCAGGGCACAGAGAGAAGAGCTCATCTCTGCTCTGAGATTTTGAGGTCTCAGCTAGAGAGGCTGGACTGGCTCCACTGGAGGTGTATGGGGTCATCTGCATTTCCCAGTTCTCCATGTGGTGTTTGCCGGGGTCAAATGTACAAGGTGCATCTTTTACCCATTCATAGGGCTCCTGGACTGAGATGGCAGGGACAAATGAGTATTGGCTAAACCTCTTTCTCTTTCCTGGCAACTTCTCCAGGGGGCTAGCTTGGGGTCCTTACAGCATGGCAATCCCAGAGTAGGCAGACTTCTTTCATGGTGACTGGCTTCCCCTCTGGAAGCATTCTAACAGTATGCTTCAAGGCTTCTCATGACCTAGCTTCCAAATTCACACAGCATCCCATCCGTCTCATTCTGTTGGTTACACAGGGCCAGTCCACATTCAATAAGGGAGATGCTACACTGACAGTCGAAGTTGTTCGAGAATCCACTGTCAAGGGATGGTTACCACATTCTCTCTTGCAGCTCATTAGAATTATCTTCACTGACACAGTGCTCCGTATGGTGGAAGTTTGGGATGCTCATAATTGGAAGCAGAAGATGAAAAAGGAGATCCCATGGTTTTCCAAACTAAGAGGTCACCTACTGCTGGTAACTCCATGCTTGGGAATATTTTTCTCAGGGAGTGCCAATAATAGTTGGGAGTCTGCATCATAGGATAAGAAGTAGAGGCAAACATTTGGGTATTGAATATGGAAGGTATTGGAGAGGGAAGCTGGGGGAAGACGGAGTGCAGTTAAATACCAAATATTGTATAAAAGAATACCAATTGTCAGAGGGAGAAGTAGGGCATTTTGGAACACAATCTTTGAACACCACTCATAATATGGTCCATTTTCATAGAATTCTTACATGAGTCAGGGAGAAGGAACATTAAACAAAACCTACCAGAGCAGACATTTAGAAAAAGCTTCATGGTTTCTATGTTATAAATGAAGAAGGAAGCATATTAAGTGACTTGCCCAAAAATACATAGCTAGTTCAGTGGCAGAGCCCAGAGGAAAGCTCAGATTCTGTAACTGGAAATCAGTGCTCCTTTTTGTGTGTCATGAGATCTCCTGCATCAGACATCACATACTGACAAGTTAGAGTTCTTCACAAAAACTCACTTTGGCTAGTGGGCATGGAAAAGAAATTTAGGGGCACCTGGGTGGCTCAGTGGGTTAAAGCCTCTGCCTTCGGCTCAGGTCATGATCCCAGGGTCCTGGGATGGAGCCCCGGATTGGGCTTTCTGTTCCTTGGGGAGTCTGCTTCCCTTCCTCTCTCTCTGCCTGCCTTTCTGCCTGCTTGTGATCTCTGTCTGTCAAATAAATAAATAAAATCTTTAAAAAAAAGAAATTTATTGGAAGGCTATCAAGTAGCTTACTGTATGGATGGGAATGCTGAAGGATTAATTTCAGAAAATGTTAACTGAGACAGTCATGGTCAAGCCAGAGGAAGAGACTGGTGAAGCAAGTGGCGTTAGCACTTAAAACCTGGCACTTAGAGCAGCAGCTACTGCTGCTGTCCAAGTAACATCCCTGATCAACTCTGGGGCATATCTAGTAACATCCCTGATCAACTCTGGGGCATATCTTGGTGTCTTTGTGTCATCTCTCAAGATCTAAAGTCCCAGGTAGAAGCATCTGATTAGTCAAGCCTCAATCACAAGCTTTATCTGTCAAGGGGTTGTTTATTTATTTTTTGTTAAAAGATTTTATTTATTTATTTGTCAGAGAGAGTGAGCACAGGCAGACAGAGTGGCAGGCAGAGGCAGAGGGAGAAGCAGGCTCCCTGCTGAGCAAGGAGCTGGATGTGGGACTCGATCCCAGGATCCCAGGATCCCTGGGATCATGACCTGAGCTGAAGGCAGCTGCTTAACCAACTGAGCCAACCAGGCGTCCCTGTTAAGGGGTTGTTTAAAAAAGAGACACGTGGGGAAGCACAGTCAGTCAAAGCCTGACTTTTGGTTTTGAAGCATGTCCCGATCTCACAGTCATGAGATCAAGCCCCGTCAAGGGGCTCCGTGCTCAGTGCGGAGTCCCCCCCCCCCCCCGCTCTCTCTCTCTCTCAAACGAATAAATAGATCTAAATAAATAAATAAATAAATAAGAAACATCTAGGTCTGTATGCCTGCCTCTTATGAAGGCACATACAGTGTGTGTGTGGGGGGGATTCCCCAATATGAAATGGGGTTGTGATTGCTGGCTAGCCAGAAATAACAGCAAGCGTCTGCTCCATGCACGCCCCCCACCCCCCGTGACCACAGTTCACTGCTGTATTTGAAATTCCAAATGGAGCACACCATTCTCATTAGAAATATGATGGTTTAAGGCAAGGATGCTAGGAGATGAGGGGCTCGTGGGTGGCTCAGTTGGTTAAGCAGCTATCTTCAGCTTAGGTCATGATCTCAGGATGCTGGTATTAAGTCCCTGCTCAGTGGGGAGCCCGCTTGTGTCTATCCCTCTGCCCCTCTCCCCTCATTCATGTTCTCTCTCTCAAATAAAAAAAAAATCTTAAAAATAAAAAAGGATGCTAGGAGATGAAAATGAGGAGTGCTGGGCTAAGCCCAGGATATTTGTTGTGCAGTCCACATTCTGAGACTTATTCTCTGCCTTCTGCAGCTAGTAAATGAAAGAAAGAAAAAGAGAGGAGAGAAAAGCTGGATATAGGCTGGTCCTTGTTCCTGTGCCTATGACAGCAATGCCTGTGTTTAATTGTCTATCGATACAAAGCAATCAGAAGAGATGATCGTGTGAAAGTCAATACTACATTGACCCTTTTTGAGGCCAAGTTTACAACAGGATGATCTGAGTAAGAATTGTATTTCTTAGAATGACATGCAAGAAGGACTTTCAATGAATGCCCGTCATGACATCCTTAGCAGAGTATGAGTCTGATGTGTGCAGTCTAGCAAGCAATTCTTTGTAAACTACAACAGAAGGCTCGGAATGGAATGGGGGCAGAGAGCAGGACAATAGTTTAAGGGGCTTTGGAATTAAATCAGAGGAAGGGAATAAGTATATATTGATTTGCTTTATAAATCCAACAGGGAAATTCAAGAAAGGAGTTTATAAGAAAGAGAATTCCAGGGTCCAGATTAAGTTGAGAGGAGAATTACTCAGAGGAGATCATGAGTGAACTTGGCTAAAACAGAGATAAAAACAAACTCAGATGATGAAGGTTTTGTTAGCAGAGGGAAGTTAGATTTGGCATTGGACTAAAGGGATCTGATGAAAAGAGTAGGATGAATGACTGGGTCTGTTATCAGGGGAAGAGAAAGACTACAACAAGGAGTCAGTTATGGAATCCATGTGAGAGGGTGAAATAGGAAAATAGATTCTTCAACATTGTATAAGACTGCCTAGTACATCTAGTCTGGATGGGATCCGGTGGAGTCCTTAGAAAGGCAAACGAGCCTGAGGCACCTGGATGGCTCAGGTGGTTAGTATCCAACTCTTGGTTTTGGCTCAGGTCATGGTGTCAGGGTTATGAGATCAAGCCCCTCATCAGGATCCATGTTCCCCCCACCCCACCCCAGCTTGCACATTCTCTTGCACGCGCTCTCTCTCTTTCTTTAAAATAAATAAATAAATCTTTAAAAAAAAAAAAAACCCAGTCTGAAATCAAGCATTTTAAATTTTTTTGTCTCATGCCAAACAAATGCTCATCCCTATTTTACAAGTGAGCAAATTGAGGCTGAGAGATGTTGAATTATTTTTTACCAAAAACACCTATTTAGTGGTGAACTAACTGAGATTTAAGCCCAAATCTGTGTAAGTCAAAAGCCCAGGCCCTTTTCACTTTACAATGGTAACTCTTGAATTCAGAAAATTTAAAGTCAGAGGTTATCTGCTCTTGCATTTATTGTCACTAAGCATTAAGTAGAAGAAAGAGGCTGTTGTTGAAATTCTTGGGAAATTTGAAAGGAAATAAAGAAAATATGCATACTTTTCTGGTGAGAGAGAAGTAGAATGGGGGTGACCACAAGTATATCCCCTTCTAGTTCCCCCTCCTTCTACATATATGTGATCTATTCCAACTTCAAGACTTTTTAAAATCACTCATCTAATGCTGATATGGGGAGACAGATGGCTACCCTCCAAAGATTTCTTTTGTGCTCCTTTCCTTGGTGTAAGGTTGTTGCTGGGACAAAGCTGTCCATCCGGGGCTACTCATTCTAGCTCCCCTTTCATCTAAACGGGACCATGTAATTAGTTAATTCCAGGCTAAGGCTGTGAGGAAGCAGGTGCACCTTTTTCCACCATTCCTCTTTCCCTCTTTTCTAGTGGGATAGTATCACCCAGAATGACCCTGAAAGCCCCTTGTCGAAGAAAACAGAGCCTTTCTCAGCCTGGCTTCTGAATAACCACCATCACCTCCACCCTCTTCCTCTCTCCAAGAATGAAGGTCAGTATTAAACTATAACTTGAGTAAGAAAGGTTTATTTTGTGTTGAGCCATTGATATTTTGGGGTTTCTTCCTTCCTTCTTCCTTCCTCCCTTCCTTTATTTCTTTCTGTCTTTCTTTTTAAAGATTTTATTTATTTATTTGACAGAGAGAAACACAGCGAGAGAGCAGGAACATAGCAGAGGAGTAGGGGAGGGAGAAGCAGGCTCCCCCTTGGGCAGGGAGCCCGATGCAGGGCTCGATCCCAGGACCCTGGGATCATGACCTGAGCCAAAGGCAGACGCCCAATGACTGAGCCACCCAGGCGCCCCTTGGGGTTTATTTCTTACAGCAGTTGGCATTGCCTGAACTACCACAACTGAATTAAACTAATCAATCTCTTTTGTAATCTTGCTTCCCTTTCTTTCTTATTTAACTTTTCCTTTCTGTTGGAACTTGTTTAATTATTTGAATAATGCATGAATCTGAGATTCTGCAGCTCCTAGCTCACTTTTCCATGGCTGAGTTAGTTCATTTGTAACTCGCTGAGCAAATATTTAATAAACATCTATCTTGTGCATATATTAAGTGCCATATGGGACTACGAGTAAGATATTTTATATATCCTTTTAGATGTGATAGCACAGTGTTGCTTACTGTAAGGATATTAAGGCAACACTCTTCACAATATCAAAAATATATAAATGTTTTAAAGTAGAACAATGGATAGTTAAGTCTATGGTGTATTTGTCTAATAAAACACTATATTTTTAAGGGGAACTGAGTTTGAACTTTATTCAGGAGATTTGGAGATTACTGAAATTTTTTTGAGAAGATAAGTGAAATGAGCAAATTGTACTCCATGAGAATTATCAATATGAAGGGTCAGTTGAATCAATAAGAGAATCGTGGATGAGGTGACCAATTGCTCTCGGTATTTGCTTTCTCCTCCTTTTCTTAGCAAGGAACTCTAGAGTATTAGCTGATCAGATAGCAGCCCGGCTAACGTCAATATTTCCCAGTCTCCCTTGAGATAGATATCACCAGGCAACTAAGTTCTGGCTGGGAGTTGCTGTTAGGAAGAGAAGACTGGACTCTCACGCTTACCTTTCTTAAATACCTCCCACCAGACGTCTTGGCCAGAAGCTGGCAGCCAACCCATTGGCAGGGTGAGCCGCCTTCCTATCTAAGCCTGTTGTTTCAGTGACTGTCAGATATTAAGTTGAGAAAGACAGAGCAGAACAAGCAGAACACAGAGGCCAGTAATTGCTAGTTTTCAAGCACAAAACGTGTGCTTGAGCTGCAGCTAAGCTGTAAGGTCTTGACACAGTCGTGCCTTTTCTCTGTCTGGACGCTCTTGACCTTCCCTTGGTCTCTTACAATGCCCTGTAGGCATTTCCTCACAAACGGGGTCCCTTTTCTTTTCTTTTCTTTTCTTTTTTTAAGATTTTATTTATTTATTTGTTAGAGAGAGAGAGAGCGCGAGCACAGGCAGAGAGGCAGGCAGAGGCAGAGGGAGAAGCAGGCTCCCTGCCGAGCAAGGAGCCCGATGTGGGACTCGATCCCAGGACGCTGGGATCATGAACTGAGCCGAAGGCAGCCGCTTAACCAACTGAGCAACCCAGGCGTCCCAGGGTCCCTTTTCAAATGAACAATAGCCAGGTCCCATTGAGGCTTGCTAGAAAATAAGAACCCCCAGTGTTAGAAGGTTGGAATGCCTGCAAAGAATGCCTCTCGCAAATTCTCTTTGCTCTCTACTCTTTCAGATTTTCTTTTTTATAGCCTAATGTGAGTGAGGGCATTCAAAAGTTGTGTCAAAAGTTTACAGAAGTGATAGGCTCCTCTCTCAACTAACAATGAAATATAGCATCTATTATCTTGCCTTGGCTGAAACAGAGGCAGGACAAATTCCATTTTAACACACAACCCCACAAATAACAGAAAGCCAGAAGCTAGAGCAAGTACACGAAGAAATCAAGAGATTTCCTTAAAGGGTTATACAAATAAAAAAATCCTACAGGACAAGAACATAGCCAGATTTCAGGAATCGAAAGGAACTTGGGGCTGGGAAGTCGGGAAGCAAGGAGACTTGCTCTGGATTCTGAGTTACTAGCTCCTGCTTCTCTGGAAATGACTTTTAGCCCTTTCTCTCAGCATATCTTCTTTTTCTGCTAGCCACTCCACCCTGTTGCAATCGAATGCCTCAGAATCTACAGTTTTTACATATTCTATGTTCAAGATATTAATCTAGAGTGAATTCAAATTTCTTCGTCCTAATTCCAAATTCCTAAAAGACAGAATGTGTCTGGCACAGCTTTGATCAGTATCCAGGCACCTTTGGATGAGGAGGCAGGCAATGAACATTCCTGAAACCTACCCTGTGAGTGAAGGATTGAAGACCATGGGTCATTTTGAGCTAGGTAGATACTCCCAAGGTACCTTCTTTACATAGTGGCAACAGATTGTGGAAACTGAAAGATATTATAGAGATAGAATCATTAGGCCTTGGAAGCCAAGTGAATATAAAGGGAGAGGAGAAGGAGTCACGGATGTGGAAGGTAGAGTCAGAATAAATCAGAGGAGAGCAGGAACCATTGATTTAAATAGGGGTCAAGGGGTGCCTGGGTGGTGCAGTCAGTCAAGCGTCCGACTCTTGGGTTCGGCTCAGGCCATGATCTCAGGGTCGTGAGATCGAGTCTCAGGTCAGCTCTGTACTCAGCATGGAGTCTGCTTGAGATTCTCTGCTTCTCCCTCTCTCTCTCCTTCTGCCCCTTCTCCCCCTTGTGTGCACTATTTCTCTTTCTTTAATTAATTAATCAATTAATTAAATCTCAGAAAAAACAAATAGTGGGCAAAAGTGAAGGGTAATGGTTCTATTTGTGTATATTGAGTTTAAGATTCTGATGTGACATCTGAATGGCAGTTGGTGAAATGGGCTAGAATTCAGGAGAGAGCTAAGAGCTGGATACATTAATGTTTTCATTTATTTAATTGAAGAATTGGTTCTGAGTACCTTCTTTGTGGCAAGGGCTCTTTTAGGCCTTGGGAATACAGCAACGAACAGACAAGTGGTCCTAAGTAGGTCATTGTATCCTCCATGGTTTTATTAAAAGGCTTAAGAAACAATGAATCTCTTCAAATAATAAAAAAATTCATAGGTACAGTGGAATGAAAGTTTGTGTCTCCCTCTAAATTCATATATTGAAATCCTAAGCCCCAATGTAATTTTAGTTGGAAGCCTGATCTTTAGGCGGTGATTGGGTCACGAGGCTGGAGCCCTCAGAAGTAGAATTAGTGCCCTTATAAAAGAGACCCTAGAAAATCCCTTGTCCCTTTCACCAAGTCATGATGATTCAGTGAAAAGACAGTGGTCTCTGAACCAGGAAGCAGGTCCCCATCAGACATAGAATCTGCCAACACCCTGCTCTTGAACTTGCTAGCTTCCAGAACTGTGAGAAATGACTGCTTGCTGTTTAAGCCACCGCCTAGTCTTTTTTTTTTTTTTTCAATTATAGCAGCCCAAATGGACTGAGACAAAACGCATATGCTTAAATGTATTTTTTTGGGAAGAAGTCCCTGGCTTTCCACAAAATCTCAAAAGGGTACATGACCCCAAAGAAGTGAAGAATTATAGGTACAAAACTGTATTTAGGCATTAAAACAAAATATGTGGGAAGAATAGTTCAATGTCTTAATGTTGATCAATGATGTTAATCAATGCTGGCAGTATGAGAGAATGCAGAGAAGCCAGAAAGAAGCAGTCAAAGACACGCTAACAGAATAAGATTTTGAAACATTACCTAATGTATTTTTCCTTCTTGCCAATTCCTTTTATGCACAGTTGCCTATAAACCCTGAGGCTGAGGCTTAATGTGTTAAGGAAACAAAGAATAGAGGAAGAGGGAGGGGGGAACCTCAGCAAAAAAGAGGTTTATTTATTTATTTATTTAGAGTTCCAAAAGAAATTCTTGAAAGCCAGTGATAGAGACGGTAACTCTGAAAGAGAACACTTCCTTTCTTCACTCCCCAACCCCAACACCCAGCTCAGAGTCTGGTGGACTCAGAGTACTTTCTTCTCTAAACTATAGAATCTGTAAGAATTTATGATCATTGAAGAGCCGATTCGCACTACGGAAAGAAGAGTAGGAATCCTTTCTGGGCTAAAGAAAGAGAAAGGCGGGAAAGGAATAGGAAAGAAGAGCAAGAGAGTCTGGATACTAATGTGAGCTCTTCTCTCAGGGTCAAAATCTGGGTGAGAGATAGAAATGCCCAGATGGGTTTGGAGACTGAAAAACAAGGGCCCCTAAGCTCCTCTTTCAAACTCTAGAAGGAGATAGATTTCCCAGGTGTCTTCTGTCAATACGCAGTAGCCAGAAAAAGGGGAAAAGTTTTCTGGAAAGTCTAAGCAGTGTGTGGTTTTAGATAGCCTCCCCTCAACTCTCTCCACCCAATCTGTTTCTTTGGATGTCTTTGAGACATAGAAGAAGTCCCCAAACAACTTTGTGTGTCTCATGAAATATCAGAATAGCTAAGGGCTGAGATGTAGATTTCCTGAAAGGGGTTACCACAAAAGATAACAGGTCAAAGGTCAGCAGATCTATTTGCAGAAGCTGTAGGGTGGTTAGCCAAAGTCCTGAATGAAAAGAAGATAACACTCTGAAAGGATCACAGTGTCAAATACTGAGAGGTAGGAGTGAGTCAGCAGAGGCAGACCACTGAGTTTCCAGAAGCAGTCACCATGCACTTGCAGAGCAGGAGAATAGAAGTGTCATCAAAGGCAAATTCCAGCAAAAAACTATCTCCCTCCAGTGAGAAGCAAAGATAAGGCCTTGAGAGCTTAGATCAGTCTGGGGAGAAGGAAAAAGAGAATGCAGAAAGCAGGAATCAATGAGATTTGTGCTTTAAAACAGAAAACCCTAAAACAACAACAAAAACAAATAAGCCAAAAATCCAGAAACTCCTCAATGATCCCACTTTGATAAATTTAAGTTTTTTACCATTAATGGACATGAAGGTGACTAGGTATATTTGGAATGAAATAAAATTTCAACTTTATTTAAGCTACATGGTATATAAAATTTATATCCATGCCATAAAAATTAAGTCAGGAAATTCAGGGACCAGAGGAACCCGGCAGAAGAGGGTTTCAAGTTCAGCTCCATCAAATCCTGAGAAGGCTGAACAAAGTTTTGTACCTCGGGGAGAGCCGAAGGGAGACTGCAAGTAAGGACTGAGGGCGTGGTGGACAGAGAGAGTGAGTATTTCCAAAAAGATTAGCAATTAAAAAAGAAGAATAGTAGCAAAGTTCTTACAGCCTCTGCTTTCTTATTTGGGAAGTAAAGGGAAATAATACTTAAAAACGTAGAGCTGGTATTAGACTTAATGAAGGAATGTAAGAAAACATGCTTAAAATAGTGTCTGACCATAACAGATGCTTTGTAAATATTAGTTTTCTACCTTACTACCAACCTCTTTTCTTTGTCTTCTGGGAAGGAAAGAAATCAGCATCCTTATAATATTCCTACATCTGCTTGAGCATTGTTTTCGTCACCCTCAGCCTTGTTTATATGAAGAAGTACTACACACTCACACATGATATGGTAGGGCTAAGAAGAGTCCTAGATCACATCATTAGAACTTAAGAAATTAGAGGTTTAGGGAAATGAAGTAAGGTCTCCATAGTAACATGAATAGGGAGTAGGTCCAGGACAAGAACAAGGGTAATTGTTTTCCAAGGCAATATTCTTCCATTGAGTATTTGATCATTTTCTAAAACTCCTGCTTGTTGTATTAGTCCAATCTCCAACTTGTACACACCAGCATGGCCTAGATCCTGCGTCTCTTCCACATTGTTTAAAGTGTTGGATTTAATCAAAACTCAAAAGATGACAAACTACGCCCTTCTATTAAGTCATCCATCTGCATGGCACAGCAGACTTTGGGGCTTGGTTTGAGCAGTTCTTCATTAAACATTGATCATGACTCTGTGATCGGTTCAATCTGGCATCGGGAAATGCTTTCAAGTGCAAAAGAGGGAACACTAGAGACCATCTTTAATGCCCGTAAGATATTTGGCACCACTAAAAATTAAGGCAAACTGAGAAATAAGACAACTGTCTTTGTCATATAGCCACTCCCATGAGTCTCTTCCATTTTTTTTTTTTTTTTTCAAAAGAAGACTTTTGTAAGTAGAGCCACAGGGTGGAGTCTCCTGTTTCAACTGAGATGTCAAGTTTTCACAATTAGTCCTGGGCTTAAATCTAAATTTCAGCCATTATGATCCCTGGGCACTGGGCTATGGAGAAGCCCAAATACCTCAACTCCTCCTGGGACAGGGAACTAGAGAGATTAAGCATGAGTATCTCTAAAAATAAATTAAGATAAAGAAAGATCAAACTAAGAAAGACCAGACTTCATTTCTTTTTCATCTCATTTCATGATTGCTGTTATTTAAGATCTTCTTAAATGTTTGGAATTTCCCCCTCTTTAACTACGCTGACCTAACAGATTGAGTAGTAATAAAAACAAAATTGTGTTTAGCTAGTGGGAGGAGCTAGCAGCAGCCTGGAAAGAGGAGAGAGAGATCAGGGTATTTCTCCCCCAGTCTCCTACCACTTGGTGCTGCTGTTTGGGTGTGACTGCCATGGGTGTATTTTGCTGTACATTCTTCACTTTACATAACTTGGTATCTTTTGAGTTTGGCTTATATATCTTTGGAAATATTTCTACTCTTCTCTGCCCTGCTGTGGGCCCTAGAAGACTGACCTCTGTGGACGGTATCACTTGAATGCTGTTGCCTTTTGCCTGCCAGTTGGGCTCAGTCAGTAAGGGGATACCAGGAGGAGACCAAGGCAAGGGTGTTTCTTCCCTTTGTTGCTATGCTTACAGCTTCCTTCCTCCACTGATTACAGTTCCAGTCAGACAGCCCTTGTCCTATGACTCCAGTTCTCTTAGACTCCCACAACACTATTTCTTCTCCATTGAAATGGCTTCCTGAGGTTGCTTATTGAATTTCCTAGAACTATGTCTACTCCTCTGTAAATAATCCTTTTATTAAATCACTTCAGTTAAAACACCTGAGAGGAAATCTGTTTCCTTCTGGGATACATTTGGGAATGGAAGACATGACCAAAAGTCAAAATGCTACACCTCATTCCACACAAGATTTGAGAAGATAGATGATCAGGTGGAAGAATGAGGGGCAGCATCTGGGAAAGGTGGGATAGTCAATCCCCAGGACAGGGAGATGTGCTTGGAAAAAGAATGTGATAAGCCTGAGCATATAAATCAACTAGACCAAGAAATATCTCTTAGGATATTACACTGGAAGTTCCTGACATACTGGTCATCTTCTATGACCCTAGAATCCAGAGCCTTCCTTGGAACATGACATTTCCACATCCTATAACAAAACTTACTCTCTTGTATCCTCCCCATTGCTATCTCCTGCTCAACCTCAGGCTGGGTTTTGATCATGACCTACTAAGTGCTATCTTGTTAGGTAAGCCCTCCTCATCCTTCTAGATATCAGGTCACTGCTTGTGTCCTTTATCAGGTTTATATATAAGTTTACATAAATTTATAACAACTTATAATAATTTTATGCATTTGTTTATTCTTTTTGTCTATTGTTCCCACTAGAATATGTTTCATGAAGATAGGAACTATTTCTGACTTGTTCAACATTATATCCCTATAGTATAGAATAGAGCCTAGAAGATGAAATATAACCAACAAGTATTCATTGAATGAATGAATGAATGAATGAGGAAGATTGACAACATGCATACTATGTTTTTGCCTTTATCCCAGCTAATTGTAGCAGGCTATTTAAGCCATTACTTTATGAAACTATCACTATGTTCCAAAAAACTCATTCTACAAATATAGGGAATGATAACTGGAGATACCTGAGCTAAGAAGAATGTTAGAAAAATGTCTGAAGGAGGCACCTGGATGCCTCATTTGGTTAAGTGTCCAATTCATGATTTTTAGCTCAGGTCATGATCTTATGGTTCGTGAGACTGAGCCCTGATTTGAGCCCTAAGTCCACCTCCTTGCTCACTGGGAAGTCTGATTGAAGATTCTGTCCTTCTGCCCCTCCTCCAATTCTCAAAATAAATAAACAAATCTTAAAAAAGAAAGAAAAAGAATGTCTGAAGAGAAGTGAAAGGGACATAGACTTTGGAGCCAATAGCCCTGGGGTAAATTGCAGGTCCCTCAATCAGTAGCTGTTTGGCCTTGGCCAAGTCGTTTACTATTTCTGAACCTCAGTTTCTTCATCTGTACATGGAGTTAACAGTTCTAACTTGTGGGATTGATAGGTAATGCACTTGGCAACAGTGTGCACTCAGTAGATGCTACTCTTAATGGCAACACAACTACTCTTTGATAAAATAAGATTGTTTACATTTCCATTGGTTAACAATCTTGTCTGTCTTCTCAGAGTTGTATTTATCTGCCTGTAATAGTGCCTGACGCTTTCAGATGCTCCTTACATGTTTGCTGAATGTGGGTTATACTTGTGCTTTAAGAACAATAATTAAGATAGGTAAGATTTATTCAGATATTCTGATACGCCCTTTATATACATCATCTTATTTTATATCTGGACAAAGTGCATATCATTATTTTTCCCATATTATAAATAAATAAAAAGATGAATGTTAGAAGAAATATGTTACTAAGTAAAGAATCTAAATGACTCCCCACTCATCCCATCAGCTTCTACCCTTCTGAGAAAGATGGGTATCAGTAGCTTAGCACCCCTATTCCGAAGGTTGCCAGATCATGACCTTAGTGTTTTGAAATTGGATTATAACTTCTTTGGGAATTCAACAGAGGTCCTAAATCTAATCAGCTTTATACTGCATTTCCAAAGCCATTTAGTGCAATTATGCACCTTCATTTCAAACCTGCATAATATGTAAGAGCTTTGAACAATAATGTAGCCACTGAAAGAGTACATCTGCAGAATGAATAAATTATTAATTTTACTTATAATGCATTAAAAATGTATTAAAATGAGATATTCCTGATACCTCATTTCAGTAGCTCAGCTATATCTTGATACATAACCAGCATAATTAAAGAGGGTGGAAGGTGGCGTTAGAGAAAACTGGGTCTGTAGCCTGGCTCCTCTGCTCATTTAACAAGTGACCTTGTCCACAGGTCTTAGGCTCACTGAGCTCCAGTTTCTGATCTGTAAAACAGAGTTCATAACACCAATGTCACCCAGTGGCTATAGGTATTAAGTAGAAGATCTACATGAAAGCAACTTGCACATGGTCCAGAGAATGGTGAAGTTCATGGAAATGTTCATTTGTCTTCACTCTCATAATTTACCTGCGGTCTTAACAATCAAGTAAATATTCTTTATTTGGTATTTTTCATAGCTATTTTGATTGAGCCTTCAAGGTCAAGGTAAAGTACTTTAATGCAGCAATTTTGGAGAAAGTTCCCTTGCTAGTTTTTATCTCAACATATTACAAAACCTAGCCTTCAGATGTACATATCAGATTTTTGTGAAGAGAGCATTTACTAAAATATAGACATGGAATGATTAAAATCTTTGGCATTTGCTTTTCAGCATATTATGTGTAAATAAAAACTCCTCACATCTGCCAAAATCTTTCCAGAGTTTAGAGGATTTGGTTTGGTTTTCTCTTTTATTTTAAGGCCAGAGGTGGAGGATTACATTATCTAAAACAACAGGAAATGATTCAGATCAGAACCATCTCTGATCCCTAAGGTTCAGGACCTTTTATCAGAAGGTGTTTCCTTTCTTGATTCATTTGTTCAAATATATATTAAGGATCGGTTATGTTGGTACTCTGTGCAAGGCACTGAGATGAGCAGTTCATCTTCTCAGGGAAACTCTCATCTGGAAGGGAGAGAAAACATGTATTTAAGTAGCCAAATGCAAGGTTAACTTTTGTAAACACCAGAGGGATGTTGAGGTAGAGTATTATGGGATATAAGGGAAGAAGAAATTGTTTTTCGTGGAGGAGAACACTTCTGTGTACTTGGGTCCCTCATCAGCTATGGTGCAAGTAAGTCACGTTGCATTCTAGTCATTGGCTTTTCTGACTTTCTGGCTAGCCAATGAACTGTAGAGCAGAGACCAAGTCTTCCTCTTCCAAGGAAGCCAGGAAGGAAGAATGAATTTCAGTGTTGCCTGTGCAGTTTAAATTCATCACAGTCAGATGTTTTGGGATTTGGTAGGGATTATGCACTCAGGTAGGCGCCTGGGGCTGGACTGCTTCCAGAATAGTCCATGGTTTGCCGGACAACAGTGGCACACAGCGCTGGGGAAGATGGGACTAGGGCATCAGTCAGCCTTGCTCAGTGAAGAAAGAAAACAACATTCTTCTCCCTTAGCCTCTGGCTCAAGGTTAGTGGTAGTGACATGGGGCTCGAATTCAGGCATGTAGGTGTGAAAATGCCTGAATGGATGATGAGTATTAAGCAGGGCAAGTGTTGTGAGGAGTGCTGGGTGTTATACACAACTAATGAATTGTTGAACACTACATCAAAAACTAATGATGTATTACTATATGTTGGCTAACTGAGCATAAAAATAAAAAACAAACAAACAAAACAAAAGTGAAAAGCAGTGCAATAAAGAACACACTCAAGAGTAATAACTTAGAGAATAGTTTCCTTTTTCTCCCAAACCTTCTGAGTGCATAGTCTTCTAAAAGGGTAAGGACTAATTCTGAAACTCTCCAAAATTCTAGAGAGGTAATATTATAGAAGAGTAATTTGGGGGAAGTTTGAGCTCATTCCTGTCTTCTGGCAGGTGAGATATTGACAAAAACCTCACTGGCGACCTAAGAGGGAGCTGTAAGAATTCAGTCGTGAAAAATTTCTAGCCCTGGGGGAAATGCTCTCTCTACACACTCCTCCATTCCACTGTAAATTTATTTTAAGCACAATTAGTTGCCCCAATGCACAATGCTTTCCAGTGTACAAGAAAGTCGTACATAGAAGAATGCTATATTTTCTATGGGAGAGATTTAGTCGAGTTAAGTTTCTCTCAAATGAAGGGTATTGGACTGCCTGCATCAGAATCACTTAGCAAGTGGGTTAAAAGGCAGATTCATCATGCCCACCTCAGACTTAGTTAATCAGAATCTTTGGGAGAACGGTTTGGGAATTTGCATTTTAAACACACCCACATTTGACTCCGGTGTCCACTAAAATGTATGAATCACTGCTACATTCTCTAGCCTTTATGAGCCAAGGAGGGCCTCTGCTTGTGTTCGAAGATAAAACTACTAAACTCATGTTTTCTAAGGCTTCCTTGTGCTATTAGCTTGGAGCAAGGAGCTTGAAGAAGTGGGTGAAAGGCTGAAAGAGACAAAACAGGCATCAAAATTCGTGCACACAGAACTGTGGGAGTCACTTCAGGGGCTAAATACAGGGTCAGAACAAGCTGGAAATCATAATTTTGGCAGACAAATAGTCAAAAAGAGGAGGGTGCCATTGCCAAATGGCTAATCAATTCATGTGGTTAAAAATCTAAGTAAAAATGAGGCATCAGGGGCACCTGAGTGACTACGTCATTGGGCGTCTGCCTTCGGTTCAGGTCAGGGTCTCAGAGTCCAGGGATGGAGCCCCGCATTGGGCTCCCTGCTCGAAGCCTGCAGGGAGCCTGCTTCTTCCTCATTCCTGCTGCTTGTGTTCCCTCTCTTGCTGTATATCTCTTTCTCTCTCTCTCTCTCTGTCAAATAAATAAATAAATAAAATCTTAAAAAAAAAAAGAAGAGCCATCAGCCTGCAAAACTTAAGGAGGGCCAGGAGGTCGGGGAAGCTGAAGACCAGATCTGGGACAGCAACAGTATGCAGGATCCAACTACACAAGGCTAACGTTTGCCTCAGCCAACGGCCTTTAAATGCTTTCTGTAATAATAGAAACCATGACCCAAACTGGGCTAGACTGAGTCTCATAAACAATGAAAACAGAGGTGAAGTAGGAAATTAGAGCGTATGGTGATATGTAGACATTATTTCCCTGCCAAGAAACAACATCCACATGTGTCAACTATACTCAGAAAAAAGTTATTTAAAAAAAAAGAACAACATCCAGTTTGAGTTCCAAAATGCTGCAGAATTGCTTCACCAATAAGGATAGTTAACTTTTACTGGGTAAGTCTCTGTACCAGGCACAATGTGAAACATCTTGCAAGTATTATCTCATTTAAACCTCACACCCACACTCAGAAATTGTTACCATTGACAATGGCTGTTCTACAGGAAAAAGAACTGAGATAAAGAGAGGTAAGCCACTTGCTCAATGCCATTTGGCCCCCAAGGGCAAAGCCGGGATTTAAACCCAAGCAGTGTTGATCTAGAATCTGAATTCTTAACCACCGTTTCATGCTATCAGCTGCTGAGTAGATACTTCTATAAAATCAAACTCTCAGTTGCAATGAACTATTGACTCAGTCATTATAGTCGCTGTTACAGTGTCTGTAAAATCAGGGAGCGAATTTAGATGTTCTCTGTACAGTATGGCATACCATTAATGCTTAAAATGCATACCCTGTCCTGTGTATGAATGCTCACATTTAACATCACAGATAGCAGATCTGTGGTATGATGTGGTTTTCACCAAAAGCAATGCCAACAGAATTTTCAAGATAAATAGGTAACCAAAGAACCTCCAGAGACCCAACTCTGTGTGTGTGTGTGTGTGTGTGTGTGTAATTGACCTCTAACTCTTTTGTTCTGCATGCATTTTTCTTCATTCATTTTTGGCTCAGATTATGTAGACTTGTTCAAACATTTTTTTTTCAAATGTACTTTGTGCACGTACACAGAAGAAGCTATTTCTTCTATCTCACATCTCTATAGAGTTTGTCTTCCTGCCTGAGGCTCTGAGGCACACCATGGCCAACGGGAAAGGGGGAAACAAAGAAAGCAAGCTCAGGGGTGATTAAGAAAGTTTTGGGATTACAAAACAAA
Organism: Taxidea taxus jeffersonii; assembly: GCA_003697995.1. NCBI lineage: Eukaryota > Metazoa > Chordata > Mammalia > Carnivora > Mustelidae > Taxidea > Taxidea taxus. Next base: position 136,491 of record ML112062.1, read on the forward strand.
ATGGAGGTAACTTCAAACTGAATGAAAAGAAACAAAACGGAAGAATATTTCCTAAAATATTCTTTAAGATACCCAGAGTTTTCTTTACATTTATAGATAATTTTTTCTTCTTATTGTCCAGCATTCTGAGGATGTCCCTGGGAAAGTCTAACCTTTCAAAATGCACTGACAGTTGTTAATTACCAGTCTATAGTTATCGGAAGCCCCTTTTAAAATAGCAGCAGCTGGAACCACACACACACACACACACACACACACACACACACACACAGTCAAAATACATTAATAAAATAAACTTCTTGCCTATTTGGTAAATTATAGGAAATATAATAATGTGTAAGAAGGAACCAAGATGTAATTCATTAAAGATATCCTTAGATATCTCTTCCTATAACCTACAAAACAAAACAAAAAAGTGCTCTGAACACTGTGGGAAGTGTTCTCATAAGGATATCAAATAAATAATGTGGACTGGCTTAGCTTTTTAAAACTTAGTTTCTCCAACATTTTAAAACCTTTCTTGGCCTTTATTTTTATCTTTACTATTTAAAACACCTGTCGATATTATGCATTACAAGTTGTGAAGGAAAGATGTGAATTAAGGGAGGAAGAATTAGCACTACTTTTTATATTCAGAATAAGCTGAAACTAAGAGAACAAAGTGAAAAAGGTCAAAATAAATATTTAGTAGACTATAGAAAGCAAAAATGCTTATGTGAATCACATTACGGCTACTCTTTAGAATATGTTAGAATCAGTTTGAAATTACATCGCGCTCTTTCTAGATCATTTGGAGTCATTTTCCCCTCAGACATAACCACTGTGCTGAATTCTGATTGTATCATGCAATTCTGCTTGCACACATATGGCACATTACATGTGTGTATGTTGCAAGCCTGATGAGTGTGCAAAATGGGGCGGGTAGGAAATGATAGTGATTCCTGCCTTGATGCACAAAGAGGTTATTACCTTAAAGATGTGACCGGTGCTGTTGGTGATATTATTTGTGCAAGTGTTTATTTTGGCTTTTATTTATAAAAGGACAAGGATCCAGCAAATGCCTCGCAAAGGGCATGAATGGCCTTTACTCAGAAAATGCCAGGGCAAAAGATTTCTATCACTTTATGGGCTTCTCTTTCAAACGTCCTACAACCTGGCCTTGAGAGAAAATGCATTTGCTTAGGGCAATGATGGAGTGCTTTGTGGAAGGTTCGGAAATATGCAAATTAATCAAATCACATCTATGCCATCCTGAGATTTTTTTCCCTTTTTCTTTTCTTTGTTTTTCCTTTCTTTTCATCTCCTCCTTTCTTTTTCCTTTTCTTTTCTGTTCCTTACCTTTTCTTTTCTTTTTAATTTTCCTATTCTGCCTTACCTCTTAAATCTCTGAGACTTGTAAACCAGACTTTTAATAATGATGGGTCTACGCATCAGACTGCACAAACAGCTCCCAGATGGTCATGTGCACAGCTGGGTGAGGAGAACCGGGGTTTAAAGCATAATGGTAACAACAGTACATTCTGCAGTTCACTTAAACTGTAGCTCTTAATTAAATATTTGTAGTGTCATTTGGAAGCACAAACACTCACCTGATGTTTAAGTGGTTAGTTTTTTTCCCGGAAGAGGAGCCTCTGTTGAAATTATTTAATGTGTCTGAGTCAGGTCTATTTTTAGAAATTCATTTAATGAACAAAAACGTTCTGAAATCTAGTTGATCTGAGGTTCTGGAAAAAAAATTAGGAAATTAAGAGTTATGGAAGATATGCACAAATTAAGAGATATGGAAGACAGACCTTTATTTCTCTTGTAAGTATCCTTCAAATTAAACTTTTATCCTAGTTTAAGAAAACGATTCCCTCCCCCCTTTTTAAAAAAAAGTCAGTGACTTCTATGCCGGCAGTTACCATTTTGTAGGTGATAAAACATAAGTTCCTATTCTATTAAGTAAAACAAATCAGGTAGGTGAGAGATAATGTCCTCTCCTGCCATTCTTCTCTAAAACTTACTTTCTCAGTTTTGCAAAGCCTTAAGACTACACATCTTGAAAATAAAAGGTAATTATGCAAGAAAAATGTGAATCATAAGACCACTAAAACAAATTCATAAAAGTTTATTTTACTTCCTCTTAAAGGCAGTGTCATTCCAAGAAACTTGAATTTATGACTATTCCACAGAGAGTTATGTGGTCAGTAATCTGCCCTGTGCAGGAAAGGTGAATCAGCAGTTCTTCTGGGACCAAATGGTTTACTCTTATTATTTGTATTTTCTTTTTCAGAATACCTAGTCAGTATCACACACACATAAACCATTTCTGCTGACAATAAATGGTAACATGGTGTGCTTTGAGAACCCGTCTGTAGACTCTGTTGACTTAATAAATACGTATTTTCCCTGATCCTCCTGGATTATCCCATGGCACATTTGTGGAGTTGAGCTCGCCCATACCACAGTGCCAAGTGGGCACTGTAATTATTTCTTGTTTCCAGGGAAATCTTGGTTTAGCACAGTAAAATAGCTGTAGGCCTCGTGGTAAAATTAAGTCGAGTATTTCTCAGTGTTTACTCATGATGTTCCAGTACTGCCTTATCAATGCAGGAGGAGAGTTTTATTATTCTCTGTGTGACCAGTATTTTATACAAGACACATTTGATTCTTGAGAACATTTGGGGCACATGGGTGGCTCAGTCAGTTAAGCGTTTGCCTTTGGTTCAAGTAGGCTCAGGTCCTGATCTCAAGGTCCTGAGATCAAGACCTGCATCGCATCCGGCTTCCTGCTCAGCAGGGAGTCTGCTTCTCCCTCTCTCAGCTCATGCTCTCTCTCTGTCTCTCTCAAATAAATAAATTAAATCTTTAAAAAAAAAAAAAAGAAAAGAAAACAGAGAATGTTTGTTGAATAAATGAATAATATGCAAAATTCAACCACCACTTATTTTTCCCCTCAGATATTAGCTTGGCATGCTATTGGGGTTAATGCCAATGTGGGATATCTGCACTAAGAGGCACATGAGTTTTTTCTCAGGAGCTACAGAGTCTTTCCTAGCTTGAGACAGGAGAAGCAGAGTAGAGAACAGCAGCATTAACCCAGTATCTCCCAGGTGTTGCGGCTTGGTACTTTATATACACTATAGTGTGTGGTCCAACAGAAACACTGAGAAAAGAACATCAGTATCCCCGTTTTACAGGTGAGAAAATAGGGTTAGAATGATGTGATTCTGAAATCCTTCCGAAGGAAAACTGGGTTAAGATTAGATTGTAAACAAAAGTTGTAACATAAGTTATATCATCTGATGGTGGCTGAGAGGTTACCATGTAACAGAAGAAAGAATTATATGAATCTTATTAATTTCTCCTGTTTGGTGAAACACACGCACACACGTAAACACACACACGCCACACACACACACACACACACACACTAAAATAGGAAGGCAAGTCTTGGAATTCAGTCTTTGCAGGTCCCAACTCATACCCTCAATTACATATTTAAGTCCTTCATTTTATTACAGAGATAAGACTCTTCCTGACTTCTAACTGCATTTGAAAGGATTTATATAAGATTTTTTTAGAGTGAAGCCCATGAAAACTTCTTTTTCACTTGACTTTTTAAGTCATGTCAAACTGAAAGAGAAAGTAAATCAGATAAGAAAACTTTTGTATTTTTTGCTATAGTATAAGCAGGTTAAATGGTATGTGTAAAGAAGGGGCTGTTTTTTAATCTGTATTTGTTTAATCACAAAAATAATTTAAAGTTCCAAGTAGATTGGGATGATTACTTATAAAAACTATGACAAATTGAGGATTTAAATTCTTTTTTTTAAATTTTATTTATGTATTTGACAGAGAGAGAGAGAGAGAGATCACAAGTAGGCAGAGAGGCAGGCAGAGAGAGGGGGGGGAAACAGGTTCCCTGCTGAGCAGAGAGCCCCATGCGGGACTCCATCCCAGGATCCTGAGATCATGACCTAAGCCGAAGGCAGAGGCTTAACCCACTGAGCCACCCAGGCACCCTGAGGATTTAAATTCTTATACAGAAAAGGATTTATAAGAAAATCCGTAAGACCACCATGCAAACACCAGAAAAGGAAAACTACATTTTACACAAAAGGAAATATAAGAGGTTCAAACATTTTTAAGTCTTTAACACTGCTGGTAATTAAAAATGAAAATGAAGAGAACAGCTTAATTCTATTTTCTCCTTCAATCAGCATGGTTTGTTTCTTTAGAATTCACAATGCAAGTAGAAGTGTAAATTTTAATTAGCCAAAAATTTTGTGGAACAATTTGCAAATACATATCAAAAAAGCTTTGAATTTGCTTTTAGAGTTCTACTCTGAGGAAATATTCTGAAATGCAAGCAAATATTTTAATATAAAAATATACTTTATAAAGGAAAAAAAAACTTAAATGTCCTCAAATAAGAAGCACATATGAAGACCATTTAGTGACCCTGGAAATTAGATTCTTATGACCTAACAATAATGAGGAAAAATCAGGCTATAATATTACATTAAAGTTAAGCCCAAACATAGAAAGTATAGAAAATTGTATTTAGATATGTAAATGTCAGTGATAAACTCTGAGTTATTTTTTCTATTGGTTTTGCTATAGTTTTCTGTGTTTACAAGTTTATTTTTATAATTCAAAAAAATTAATAGAAGAAAGGAGGAAAAAACATAATGGAAAAAAAAAAACCCTTTAAACATATAGGCTGGGGCCACCTGGGTGGCTCAGTCAGTTAAGCATCTGCCTTTGGCTCCGGGCATGATCCCAAAGTCGTGAGATGGAGCCCGGAATCGGGCTCCCTGCTCAGCAGGGAGCCTCCTTCTCCCTTACCCTCTGCTGCTCCCCCTGCTTGTGCTCTCTCTCTCTCTCTGTCAGAGAAAGAAATAAAATCTTAAACAAAAAAAAATATATATAGGCTGAAAAAGATGCAGAAAGAGCAGAGGAATTTATTCTGGACATCCTGGACCTGAAGTTCCTTTGCAGGCCACCTAGGGTCAAAAATCCAACCCAAACCAGGTATTGGTTTAGCTGACCACTGGGTCTGCATAATATGACACCATGACATAGTGACGATCCAAGGAAATGCAGTAGTGGGGTGCATTAGTCCAACGTCTAGAAGAAAGGAGGTGGTTGGCTCCATCCACTCTGAACTCACCAGACCTTGTCTAGAGTGTGAGGTAGTGCTGTGCTCCATACCTGAAGCAGAATGGTCAGTGACTGGAGTCTGTCCAGAAGACAGGGCCACAACAGTAAAATGTATGGAAACCCTATGACTTCTCAGCTTAAAATCATCTCTGGTTTCTTATGACTCTCAGAATAAAGTCCTAAACCCTGTAAGACCATGCCTCATCTTATAGGATTTCCCCCTTTGCTCACAAAGTTCTAGTCACACGTTTCCATCATTTGGATCCATCAAGCTCCTCCCCACTTCAGATGGATGGAAGGTACTGCCTCCCCAGCCTAGACCTGCCCCCAGGCCTCCATCTTCATCCCCTCTGCCTTGCCCTGTCTCCTCCACAAACACACTTTCTTGCCTGGCCAATTCTTGCCTTTTTCCAAGTCTCACATCAGATATTTCTTTCCTCGGGAATACTTTCTGACTGCCACCTAGGAAAGGCACCCATTACACACTCTTATTTTACCTTGCAATTGCCTCTGGTTAGTTATCATTCTTATGTTTGTTTTTCTCGTAAGGTAGCAAACTCTGAGGACAGTATTGGGTGCCTCATCTGATGTGTCCTTGTCCATCTGGACTGCTGTAACAATATATCATAGACTGGGTGGCTTATAAGCCACAGAAACTTATTTCTTATAGCTATGGAGGTTGGGAAGTCCAAGATCGAGGTGCTTGCAGTTTCAGAGTCTGATGAGAACCCTCTTACTGGTTAGTAGATGGCCAGTCTCCTTGCTGTGTCTTCACATGGATGAAAGGCTGAGGGAGCTCTCTGGGGTCCCTTTTATATGGGTATTAATCTCATTCATGAGGGCTCTACCAGTAACCGCCCCAAGGCCCCATCTCCTAATACTATCAACACCAGGGGTTAGGATATTAACAAATGAATTTGGGGGGGGAACACAAACATTCAGTAGATAGCATAATATATATCCAGAATTTGATGCAGTGTCTGGCCCATACTGTGGACTATTTGTTGAATGAATGAATTTTGTGAAGTCCATCTGTCTATATGTTTTTATGACTACCCTCTACTTTTACACCTTAGTGTCTCCTTCATGCTTAGAAAATGGGACTCTTTTTTTGAGAGAGAGAGAACACACATGGGGCAGGGGGGTAGAGTGCAGAGGGAGAGAGATAATCCCAAGCAGGGTCCATACTCAGCAGGGAACCCAACACAGGGCTCCATCTTGTGACCCTGAGATCATGACCTGAGCCGCAATCAAGAGCCAGATGCTTAACATACTGAGTCACCCAGGCGCCCCTAGAAAATGAGAGTCTTAATCTGACAAAGGAGAAAGACAAGTCGGAGAAGAGGGAATATGATAGCTCCCTATCATGTAGACATCCTGCACAACACCATAGTGAGAACTAAGCTAGTTACAGTTCCAAATTCACAAGGAAGAACTTCTCAAAAATTAAATTAGCACCTTGTGTGGTAATGAATTCTCTTTTATGAAGTGTGTACAAGTCATAATTTAATATAAGCATGGGTTGGAGTTGTTGTAAAAGAGATTCTTATATTAGATAGTCAGATCTGATGACTTTTAGGATCACTTAAAAGTATATGATTCTGTGACCTAGCAATCTCTTTGGCTACAGAGGCACTACATAAGGAAGAGAAGATTGAAGACAAAACGGGGCATGGAGCTAAACAAAGAAAAGCTTGGGGAAGAAAAGGAAACGTAACACTGTCTCCAAACATTTGATCTCAATCATTTTGAACCTTCTCTGAGGATAGGGTTGGCAGGCCTCCCAGAGAAACCAAAACAAAGCAACCTAACAGGGCATCACAAAGGCAAGGGGACCTAAGCTGGGAGATGAGAAGATGAAAGCCCTGCCTTTAGATTCACTGAGGAGGGAGAGAGGGGGCGTGAATGGCAGGCTTTCTCTTCAGGGTCCATTTCAAAGCCCTTAAAGGCACACCTCTGAAAGGAGCGTTCTCCGTTCTCCGTAGAGAGAGAGAGCAGTTCCCTGAAACCAGAAGTCTGGGCATTAATGACCTCGGCTGAAGGAATGGGATGGAATGTCAGGACAACTGCTTTCGTGTCTTCATTCTCCTTAATGCAAACGTGTGTCATCATTCTGGAATGAGCAAGGTCTGTTCAACAAACCCAGCTTTTATCGTCTCCTTTGTGTTTGCTTATTCACAGCTCAGAAATTGTCCAATGGCCTTCTTACTCTTGAATCAAAACAATGAACGCTGCTGTGGAAAGAAAAACCAACTTCCATTTGGTTTGCGAGAAAGACCACAAGATGCTTCTGCTTGAGGGCCAAAAGAGAAAAATGAAGCTATGTTGTGTAGCTTTGTCTTAAGGTGGTGACTTCTTCCAACTGTAATGTGGAGACTCCTCTTGAAATTGAGCTCACCTTTTTTTTTTTTTTTTTTTTTTTGACTGCCTTGATTGAATACCTATCGTGTGCTGTGTTTCAGGCAATGTGCTGAGTGATTTTTACACATTATCTCCTGAGTCTTAAAAAACAGTCTGGGGTATGGGGTGCCTGGGTGGCTCAGCCGGTTAAGCGTCTGCCTTTGGCTCGGGTCATCATCTCAGGATTGTGGGATTGAGCCCTGCATTAGGCTCCCTGCTCAGCGGTGAGTCCGTTTCTCCCTCTGCTCCTCCCCTCAGCTCATGTTCTCTTTCTTAAACAAATAAGTCAATAAAATCTTTTTTTGAAAAACAGTTTGGAAGTAGATGCAATTACAATCCCTATATCTGAAAACTGTGTGCTATTATTTTAAGAATTGAAGAAGTGTGATAGTATCTGAATCAGGAAACATAATATTACATTTATTTTAACTTTATTATTAAAAATTTTAACCTACTACAAAGAAGAGAGTATATTAAAGTCCTACCTATCAGTCCACCTCACATTTTACCATATTTCCATCATCTATTTTCACTTTGCTCCAGACACCAAGACTTTTAGTCTCTAAATGTTTCAGTATGCATCTCTAAAAATTAAACATATTTTCTTACATACTATTATCACTCTTAAAATAATGAACAATTTCTTATCATCTCATATCTAGTCTATATTCAGATTTCCCATATTGTGCCCAAGTTTACTATCAGTTTTTCACAATTATTAAATTAAATTCCTCATGATAATGACAAGGAGTTGTAAGAAAATTCTACAAACAAATCAAAAGTGGGAGGGATTTGGAAGCAGAGTGAAGTGGGATCGAAACCTACTTGCCCTGGCAGCTCACCCTAAGCCACCAGCTCTACTCTCCAACCCAACTTGGATCTGAGCTCAGGTGAAAATCGTGGTGCAAGGCTTAAGAGCATGGACTCTGGAACCAGAGTCCAAATTCATTACCTATTAGCTGAGCAACCTTGGACCAGCTCATTTCTCCGTGCCTTAGTTTTATTATGTGTAAAAGAGGAATACAAACAGTATCTTCCTTAGAGAGTTATTAGAAGATCTAAATGAAATAATATGAGAATTAAATGACATTGAACAGTGTCAGGCAGTTAAGTGCTCAATAATATTATTATCATCATCATCACCATAGGCAATGGCTTTAGGTTAAAAACTGGTCCTTGGGGTGCCTGGGTGGTTCAGTGGGTTAAAGCCTCTGCCTTTGGCTCAGTTCGTAATCCCAGGGTCCTGGGATCGAGCCCTACATCGGGCTCTCTGCTTAGTGGGAAGCCTGCTTCCTCCTCTCTCTGCCTGCCTCTCTGACTACTTGTGATCTATGTCTGTCAAATAAATAAAATATTTAAAATAAATAAATAAATAAATAAATAAAAACTGGTCCTACAGTTGTTCAGGATACAGGAATGATAGAAACTGAGAATGAGGACAGTGGCTGGATTTCAATGACTTTGCACAATTTTTTTTTCCAAATTCCCTTTTTATACTGTCATATTATCCTTTCCACAAGAAGTTATTTTAAATCCCGAGGCTTAGAGCTGGTAAAAACAAGCACCCAAGAAACCTACTGTCTTGAGCTAGTGTCCAGCCCCTTTGTGTGGCCCCCTCCAACCCAGCATCCACATCTGACCTCTGCAGAAGAGGGAACTTTTGGCCTTTTCTAAGCCAAGGACCTCATGCACCTCATAACTCCCACTTTGTTGCATCAGCTCTCCTCACTTGTCTAAATCACCAACCTCAAGTGTCACTTCCTTTTGCTCTCTAGCCTTGTCTTTCTGCCCATCTACCAGTTCAGGTTCTCTTATTTGAACTTGGACCACCCTCTTCTGTCTTTTTCCTTATTGTGTTTCAACAAAGGCAAGTCATTCAACAAGCCATAGAGAACAACCTACTCTATGGTAGGCACCATAGCTAGCACTGAGAATATAGAAGTGAATAACACGACATCTCTAGTCCAAGGAGCCTGGGATCTAAGGATCTCACTGAAGTCTTCTATGATCTGCCAGTTTCCCAAATATTGCTTATATGCTACTGGCTGGAGAGCTACTTGTCTGGTCTACCCTTGCTTTATAAGAGTGTCACAGAGAAAGAGACATAACAGTCTATATTATCAATCACCACTGGATGAATTAGATTATACTGATTTGTGTATTAGGGTGGCTATTTAAAAATTTCTTCCATTTAGTCTACTAATATTTATGATTGTCATAAAAATAATTTTTGATAGTGTTGTGGACTTTTAAGCAGAACTGGAAGACTAACAAAGAATTTTAAATTAGAACTGTTCTAGACCTACCAGTCACAAAGTAAAGGAAGCTTTCCAATTGCACATATGGACTCCAATTCTGCAGAATTCCTATAAAAATCAATCATTTCTCTTTCCTCCCAACACTTATTTCTGAGCCCTCATTGGTTGTGCTGTTGTAAAAGTACTTCATGAAACTGGATGACTGTCCACGTTTTCAACAAATGGAAAATTGAAGGCAATTCAAGATGAAGCTCCATAAAGAGAAGGACGGGGTACTAAACCTCTGAGCAAGCCTCAGAGAAAATTCCCAGTAAATTAATGGTCAGCTCTTTGCATGTAACTGGTCTCCTCCATCCCCAAGTGCTTTGACTGAGCTGTCACAGTCCAACTCAGGATGATGACTCCATGTACCTCTACTTGGCACTTTTTTAAAAAATTTGAGAGTAAAACATGAAGCACTTTGATTGAGATTATACCTAAAAAGCCTTAGTCAATTCCTGATATTTTGAGGCACAAGCCTCAAAATTAGAAAGGATGATTCAGAGTCATTAAGCAGGGATCTGGCAGAAGTACTAAGAACAAAGAGAGTACCCAAGTTCAGAGCCCGAAGAGTCCTATCGTGGGGCAGGCAGGAGGTGCAGGGAACAGGAGACTGGCCGGGAGCCCCAACATTCTGACTTATAAAACCCACCTTGTGACAGACACAGGGCTATGCTTTAAGTAGATATTATATCTTATAGTTTTCAAATGAGTCCAATATAGGCCAGGGAAGTGTAACTCAGAACTATGCTCTATTGTTAACCTCTATTGTTAACCTAGAAAGTCAGCATAGAGTTAAAGGACGCCCCTGATGACCGAGGAACTGGACTAAAACTCTGGACAACTTTGAGCAACTCACTTAACCTCTAGAGGACTTCATTTCCTCATCTGTAAAGAGATATTAATAGGCCCAACTTCATAGGATAATGGGAACATTTAACGACCATTCCATGTAAAGCACTCAGCACATACTGAGAACTCTGTAGATAGTAGCCATTTTTATCAGAGAGGCCTTTCCTAATACCTTTTATGAAATTTTCTGTCATTCCCTGAACCCTGAACCAGCTTTATTATTCCTCTTAGATTCATCCCACTAAGCATCATAAATGTTTATCTGTTTCTAGTTATTCTAGTTATCTAGTTTCTTGTTATTAAGGAAGACCTTAAACAGAATGCAAGCTTTTGTTTCCTACTTATCCCCAGTATGTAATAATCATAAAAAAAAAGTAGCTGAGATGTATAATAAGTGCCCAGTGGCCATCTGGCAATTGAATAGATGAACTTGTCAAGGTCCTACAGCTAATGAGAGCTGAGCTGAATAGGATTCCAGCTCAGGGCTGTTTGGCCCCTAGTTAAGCACTTTCTACCATAACAGAAACCGAAAGTCCAAAGCTGTAGATCATTACACTGTGTGAAGTGTATCATTTTAAGTATGAAAATACCACGACTAAAAACAGTACATTATACACCAAGCCTGGAGACTTGAGGTCTTATCCGTTCCTAGCTATGTGACCATGGGTGACTCAATGCATCTCATCGGTCTTTATTTCCTCATTTGTAAAATGAGAAGATTAAATAAAATTATTTCTCTGATTCCTTCAGTTCAATTTTTTTCTCTGATTCTATTCCAAAGAATTAAATTCATTAGCGAATAGTTTTATACCGTGGTATATTTTTGTATTCAAAGCATCTTTCTCTGTCCTTTTTCCTTCTACAGTGAATAAAGAGGGAAGTTAGAAATGAAATTACAAAGAGAATTGTGTAGCAGCTAGCAATCTAATTGTGCTGTAACCTACATTGATTTTTCTCCTTGAAATCACCTTGTAAAATCTCAGCTATTCCAGAGAAATCACTCTTTGCATATTTGGCTGCAATGACGAGGGCCCAAATAGCAAATAAGTATTATCACTGGTGACAGAAAGAAGTGTCTGGGAACAAAGCCAAGTGGGAATCTAACCTGCTCCCAAAGGCCGCCAGTGTTCTTTGATTGCTCACTTCACTAAACTCCTCTGACTCTTAAGATCTTTAACATAAAAGAAAACTGTCAACCATTGTTTACCTAGGTGAAGTGTGTCCACCACCTAGAAGTGAATTTACTAAGGGGTCCTAGCCTATATTTTGTATTCTTAACCAGTGCTCAGTACAGGGTAGCCATGTCAGATGCCCAGTGAGTAATTCATTACTCACGGATTGTCCTTACCTGTGGGATTCCATCTAGTCTACCAACTGAGCACCCACTCTACTTCCCTCTGACCTTTGGTTCTGTTTCCTTCACCTTTGCCTTTTACCTTGGGTATGGCACTAAATAAAGTTGGTTCCTCTTGTTCTGACTACCCTCTTTTTTGTTCCTCAGGAATAACCCACCTCTGTGGAGGGCAGTGCCTTACCAGTTCCTGTCTTTCTAACTATGATTTTCTGAAGGAAAAAATGTTATGTCCAGATTTGGGGAGGAGAGGTGGCTTGAGTGTTGTTAGTAGTATAGATATAAATGCTGAACGACGTCATGAGAAACGCAATCCTATTCAAGCAGATTTGCTTTTAAGTCTCATTTCCCGTTGCGCTCCTTGGGCTTTCTCCCTTTCTTTCACTTTGTCATTGAGAAGCTAGCCACTCCTTTCATCCTTTCCTCTCACAGTTCAAAACAACAGCAGGGGAAGAAGGACACATGCCATACAATTATGAAGTGATATTTTGACTACATACAATAAAAGTTATACCTGAACAGCAGAAAAGAAAGTGGGAAAACATCCCAATTATGAGAGCTGTTAAAATCTTGGATAATTTCTGAAAGATTTCAATACACGAAGAAATAGATGTTAAGTGACATTTTCTATGGAGCAATCTCATTCTTACCTGGTAAGAGTTTGGCATTCGGATAGCCTGCTTGGGCCCTTTCCATCTCCAGTTTTCCATGATTAGAGGATTCGAGCTCTTTAATGTTGAACTTCGACTGTAAATGTGTCTTAGAAGATTTTATTTAAAATAAGCTGACAAGGTAAATTATGAGAGCAGATTTCTGAAGAGGCACTTAGCTTAGCAAACCAGCAGTCATATGCCAGCCCGGGAAAAGAATGATGTCATATCTCAGCAAGCTGTACTTTCCTAAATGCCAAAGATAGCAATATCTTAACAACTAAGGAATGTATTGAGTTGCTTAACTAATACTGTCAGTGATTAATATACTTGAGCAAAGCTTTGACATACTAATTCCAAGATATTGAAGGAAAGGTACCAAAAAATCACTAGATTCATTATGTACCAATAATTACTTTCCCTTCTTTATTGCTCAGATGCGCTTCAATAAAATGAGAAAATTAGAACTAATTTGGTTAGGAGGATTTGATTTCAGAAACTCACTTACTTTTTCTTCACATCCCTAACTATGGGCTAGGGCAAAAAATTTGTTCCTATAAAAATTGTATATAACTTGATCAATATAGCCAGCTTTCTCCTTAATTCTTTTGGAAGGATGATGAGTATTTATACATAATTGGATTCGTAAATATCAATTTCAAGAGCTTAAATATGAGAAAATATGAAATGTTACAGGGAGCTTTCAAGTTCTTTGTTTTGCCTCCCTTAGCGGTATCCTGTTATTATTCCTAAGCTGGAAATCTCCTCCAAAGATCTCTAGGTTCCATTATAGCCCACTTAACCATTATAAACCCAATACATCACTTTTGAATCTACCCCATTTTTCAGGCTTCACCTACTGAAGTTTTTCAGCTTTGCAAAGTTCATAACCCTCCATATAAAGAAAAGTATCTTTCCATCTTAAAGAACACAATAAAAGAGGTTTACCACTTGCATTTGTGAGGCATTCTGTTAACTAGAACTCATTAACAAGCACTTAGGGCCATGCAGTTTACCAAAACTTTGAATTGTCATAATGACACTCCATGGCATTCAGTATTTGAAAAGAGAGAACAAACCATGGTTAAAAGAAACACATCATTCTATTTCTTTGAAAACTGGTGAGTTTTACATATTTTAATTATTGTTATTATCACACTTGTGTATTTATTCTTGACTTTATCCCCAAATAGCATTTCTTTGGTCCTTTCTCAAGTGTCTTGAATTCTGAGATTCAGAGAACAAGTCCATACCCTCTTTTTTAAAAAAGATTTTATTTATTTATTTGACAGAGAGAGAGAGAGAGAGAGAGAGAATACAAGCAGACAGAGAAAGAGGGAGAAGCAGGCTCCCAGCTGAGCAGAAAGCCCAGTTCGATGCGGCTCGATCCCAGGACCCTGAGATCATGACCTGAGCTGGAGGCAAAGGCTTAACCCACTGAGCCACTCAGGTGCCCCAAGTCCATACCCTTTGTTGCTTTATAACTATTACTCATCTTGCTTATCCTACTATTCTATCCTCTTACCTTCTTAGATTTTTTACACCAGAGTGAAACCTGGACACTGGTTATACAAACTGTATGTGTGCATAAACACACACACACACACACATATTTTAAAAATATTTTCTCATTCTCATAAAAGTTTTCATTTTCCAGGCACTGGGATGGCTGAGTGGGTTAAGTAGCCGCCTTCTGCTCAGGACATGATCTCTGAGTCCTGGGATTGGATGGAGCCCCACATAGGTCTCCCTGCTCAGTGGGGGGTCTGCTTCTCCTTCTGCCCCTCCCCCCCCATGCTTGCCCTCTCTCTCTCTCTCAAATAAATAATAAAATCTTTTTTCAAAAAAGTTTTCATTTTTGGGGCACCTGGGTGGCTCAGTGGGTTAAGCCTCTGCCTTCGGCTCAGGTCATGATCCCAGGGTCCTGGGATCGAGCCCTGCATCGGGCTCTCTGCTCATCGGGGAGCCTGCTTCCTCCCCTCTCTCTCTGCCTGCCTCTCTGCCTACTTGTGATCTGTCTGTCAAATAAATAAATAAAAATCTTTAAAAAAAAAGTTTTCATTTTCTATTTTTCCTCTGTATCCTGCTTTTATTTCCTATTCTGTCTCATATCACATATCCCATTCTGTGTGAGAAAATAGTCTAAAGTGAACTGGGGGGGAAAAGGGTAAACAAAACTATTCATTGGAGAGAACAGAGGATACACCAGCTCTGCACAGATGATCCATTTTTTAACCCAAGAGCAAATACTTATCTGCACATCCATAGATCCCGCACTAGTTCTTAAGGAAAAGTAACAGCAGATCCACAAGATGGAGGCTTGTGTTGGGGCTGTACCTATATCTGTTTGGGGTGTATTATTTTGGATGAAAAAGCCTAGATTGCCTTCAACTCACATTAGACAATAAAGTTCATTCTGATATTAGACACAGAACATACAATGAATCAAACTAGACTTGACACATGTTTTATCCACGATAGAACCCATTTCAACTTTAAAATCAATTCAAGTGAATAGTGTCTAGTGACATAATAATTATATCGTGAATTATTTCTGTGTTTATGCTGTCTCAACTTTTTTTCCTATGTTGGTGATGTAAGATGGTGCTTAGTATTGGTTTCAGAGACTTTCAGGAAATGTGATTAATTTGTTAGCAAAGATAAACTTATCAGTAGTTCCTTCAACCTGGAGCCTTATGAGCTCAGATGCTGACTTTGCCACTTGTCCTGTGTGATCTTAGCCAAGAGACCCAAGCTCGTTTAGCTTCAGCTTCTCCACAACAATAGGGATTGTGATTCTACCTTATAGCATTACTGTGAGGGTCGGACATGAATGCATCTTCAGCTCTGCCTGGGAGAAACAGCTCAATGATTAGTTTTTCTTTTTCGGCCAGAGAGACAGTGGGATAAATTTCCATGTGTATTTCAGATGATAAAACCAGATTTTTTAAAGGATCCTCATTTTATGTGCAGGTGATGCATTACTAAATTCTACACCTGAAACCAATTTTACCATTTATATTAACTGACTGGAATTGAAATAAAAAATTGAAAAGAAAAAAAGATCATCATTATATTCTACAGAAATGATAACCACGTTCTTGTGACGTGGGAACAAACAAGGTACAAACGAATTCATTTCTTTTTTTAATTAGGAAAGAAAGACACTCTCTTGTAGCATTAATTTTCTTTATGAATTAAAGACATATTCTAGAAACTTTTCCCTCACACTTCCCAGCCTATATAAATTGAAGATTCAATGAAAAATCGCCAAGAAAAAGTTTTTAGGAGAGAAGTTTCCAAAAGCAAAGAAGTGCCTCCCGAAGATAAGGAAACCTAAGTATTCCATGATGCCTCAGCACAGCAGCTTGTCCTGCGGACTTTTGTTTTACTCCCACTCCCAAATTTAACCTCCTTTTCCCTTATTTTCCCCTTTTATCCATGGCCTAAAACCTAATTATAGACTGGGTGAATGTTTAAGTTAGATAAAGAGAAATAATCATGACTTCATTTTAATTTGCCTCTTGATCACTTTATGTTCGATACATTAGGGAATTAGATGCTAGAATAAACATCTTGCTCCCGACACTATCAACGGGACCCGGCAAGAAGCCTAGTACACAGCAGGTACTCAGAAAAAAGTTACTAAATACAGGGCTGACATGCATCTAGCATGCACTGCTGTGACTGGGTTTGTTAAACCCGGATACAGTTCTGTCCTACGGGTCGACAGCTACTATCCTGCGACCCCTCCAGTGCCCCCTTCTGCATTCCTGGCCTCTTTCCTAGGGACACCCCCTCCTCCAGCCCTTGATTCAGCAATTAGTGGGTTAAGTCCTGACAGATGGGAGAGCTTTCTAGACCTCCAGAGCTCTGGCTACCTTCAGCTCTCTTTGTCTAGTGCCCGCATTATGCTAGTTGTGATACATTTCTTTTGAAGATTTTTTATTTATTTTAGGGAGGGAGAGAGAGAGAGATAGAGAGTGTGAGAGCACACAAGCGGGGGCCAGGGGGTGGGGCAGAGGGAGGAGAAAGAATCTTCAGCAGACTCCCCACCCTGAGTGCAGACCCCATGTGGGGCTCAATCCCCTGACCCTGAGATCATGACCTGACCCCAAACCAAGAGTCGGACACTTAACCAACTGAGCCACCCAAGCACTTGTAATTGTGGCATATTTTTAAAAAATATTTTATTTATTTATTTGGCAGATAGAGAGATCACAAGTAGGCAGAGAGAGGCAGGCAGAGAGAGAGGGGGAAGCAGGCTCCCTGCTGAGCAGAGAGCCCGATGTGGGGCTCGATCCCAGGACCCCAAGACCATGACCCGAGCCAAAAGCAGAGGCTTAACCCACTGAGCCACCCAGGCGCCCCATTGTGGCGTATTTTAAATCTCTGATCAAAGCAATATTTTACGTGTCGATTTAATAATATCTGCCAGGCCTAAAGCAACAAAAGGCAGATAAAATACAGTATTCTGAGGAGCAGAAGGCAGTAGAGTGGAGGAGAGGTGGAAACCAACCAGGAGCAGGTAGGAGAGCTAGGAAAGATGGAAAAGCAGCAGGAGGGGGACCTAGTGTAAGAGGATCACCACCCGCAGGGATCCGTTCCATACAATCCCCTTTCTCGTGTGCATTACGTCAATTCAAACTGTCTCCCTGGGATGGGGAGTGAAAGCTCTTTGACAAGTACATGGTACATGTCTAGAACCAGAGCTGTAATTACTGTGTTTGCTATGCTGACACCATTGTCTGACAAAATATTGTGCTGAACATTTTCTTTCTTTTGCCCTTTGTGCTGGCTTACTTTGGGTAAAAAAAACATCAGTCAGGTTCATATCCACCACCGGTGAAATCCTGTTGGGACGCACTCAAAGGCTGGTGTCTACTTTGTTTCCTTGTGCCAGGATTCCATTGTATTAAATGTTGTTGAAAATCGGGTACTTGTGAATCTTTTGGTGTTTTGTCGAAAGGGTATTACACACTGTAATTTAGAAAGCATTAAAGAACCATCGCTGAATATAAAAACTGCTTCTTTTGGATTAGAGCTGAGTTTTGCAAATTGTGCCCTGCTGAACTCCAGAAGAGGGAAAGTAGGTTTGATGGCTAAAAATGTTTGGGAAATACAATGCATGTTGGAATATTAAAGCTCTGAGACGTCATGTATTTAAAAAAATGTTTAACTTTTATAAACCCAAGATTTCTCAAATTTATCTGACTCTCTTCCTCTCTCTCTGTCTCTGTCTCTCTCTCTCTCTCTTTCTTTGTTTCTTTGTCTTTCTATTTTTGTCATGAAATTCCTAATGTGGGATACCAAGTTTGAGAAATGGAAATGCTGGGTCAGGATATTCATTCTTGCATTTATAGGGCACCTGCCACATGTTTGGAAATGAGCCAGACTGGTGAAGCAAAGACAAATAAGGCACAAGGCTCATTCCTAAAAGGCTAGTGGAGGAGATGCAATGCAAATGATATTACAGAGTTGTTTTCTTTTATTTTTTAGTCATAGGAAAACAGGAGACAAAACAACTGAACAGAAAAGAAAAGAGGTTAGGAACACCTCTGGGAAAGCATCCCTGGTGAGGAAGTCTCATGTAAGAATACATTCATGCAAATCTTAGGTACTAGAGATTGATAAAACAGCCAACAGAGGGAAAAAGACCCTCTCAAACACCCTCTACTAAAACCATTTAAGATATATCCTAACAACATAAATTCCTCCTACCTGAGAACATTGGGTATGTCAACATGTCTCCCTTCAGACAGCTAGCTCTCATTTCAGGTAGTTTCAGAGAAGGTGAGTGATGGCCACAAAGGTGATCTGCATTTTGTTTTCTTTGACGCATATGTACTAAACATTTCGGTCTTAATTGGACATCTGCTGAGATCCTAGCTCTCTTGCCGTAGCTGGACAGGGATTTAAGGAATATGCCAGGTTTCCTTGGCTGTGGACTTGTTTTTTCTTGTATCCAACATGCATACTGGCATGGCCCTTATTAACTACTTATTCATTGGATGGGGAGTGGGAATGGGATGGAATCCTTGATGTGGTTCCAAACATTGCTGGCATTCTCGGCCTTAAAATCAACAGCCCAAAGACATCCGAATGTCTTTGATGTGTTGCATATAGTACCTAGTACTCTAGATATACAGTAGCACCCGTACACAAGTGGAACAGAAATGACCAGGTGTTGTTCTCTCTTTAATAAAGAAAGATGGTATCCCCTCCACTCTGCCAATCAATCCACACACATTATTTTGTTTATTTTTTTTATAATGACCATATGAGGGAGATATGATGGTATTTTTACCATTTTTACTGGGGTGAAAGTGAGGAACAAAGATGTCGGGCGTTTATTCAAGGTAAGAGAGTGAGGAGTAAAACAGGAGAGGCTTTTCACTCCAAAGCCTAAACACATTTCCACTGCACCCACCACAAGGCCAAGAATAAAGGGGGCGGGGACTGAAACATATTTTTTAATACTGTAAAATAATTCCAATTCAGTGTGCTAAGCTGATGACAACAGTCTTCACTTTCGATAGAATATACTGTGCTTTCTTTTCCCAATGGAAGTAATTTACCATTATTTACCTTGTTCAAAATGTTCAAAACAGAGTCCATTATTCCTTCATTTCTTTCCCTTTCTCTCCTAAATACATTCCTTGTAGGAATTGGTCCATTCTTTTTAAATAAGAAAAGGATGGCTAGAATTTATGATGCACTCAGAACTCTTTTTTTTTTTTTTTAAGATTTATTTATTTATTTATTTGAACCACAGTGATCACATGTAGGCAGAGAGAGAGAGGAGGAAGCAGGCTCCCCATGGAGCAGAGAGCCTGTCGTGGGGCTCGATCCCAGGACCCTGGGATCATGACCCGAGGTGAAGGCAGAGGCTTTAACCCACTGAGCCATGCAGGCGCCCCTCAGAACTCTTCAATAGCTGCCCTCTCACTCTTGGGAGAGACATACATGAAGAGACAGGATTTCTAGAAGCGTTAGCTAGTTTAAGATGATCTTAAGTATTTCCTCCACTTCAGAAATAGTTTCATGACTAAAAATATCTTCTCCAGAATAATGGCTGACTGAAAGTCAAAGCACTAGTCCCAAGTTTTTTTTTTTTTAAAGATTTTATTTATTTATTTGATAGACAGAGATCACAAGTAGGCAGAGAGGCAGGCAGAGAGAGAGAGGAGGTAGCAGTCTGAGCAGAGAGCTGGATGCAGGGCTCGATCCCACGACCCTGGGATCATGACCTGAGCTGAAGGCAGCGCTTTAACCCACTGCGCCACCCAGGCACCCCTAGTCCCAAGGTTTTTTAAGGGTATTGACAATGTGCTACAGATACTTAAACAGAAAGAATGAAAGGTGAATTAAAATAGGCAATGTTTCAATCGAATATTTTTTTAAGAACTTGATATCAGAGTAATGACCCAGCGAAACAGGATTTAGAGGAAAGTAAGACATATGAGTGGTTCTTAAACAGACGCAGACCCTCTGTGAAGCAGATGAACAGTAAGAACTCTCTTTTTATTTTTATTCATTTTTAAAAGATTTTATTTATTTATTTTAGAGAAAGAGAAAGAGCATGAGCAGGGTGAGAGGGGTGGGGAAGGGAAGAGGGCAAAGCAGACTCCAGGCTGAGCAGGGAGCCTGACGTGAGAGGCTCCATCCCAGGATCCTAAAATCATGACCTGAACCAAGGGCAGATGCCTAACTGACTGAGCCACCCAGGTGCCCCAAGAACTCTCTTTTCAGATAAATAGGAATATACAGTCACATTTTACATTCTGTGGGTTTGTCAGTCCTTGACACTTGTCTACAGACCCCATTAGGAAGATTTGATGTAGTCCTAAAGAGCTTGGGAGAGAAGAGGAAAGAAAAAGAAAAAGAAAAGTAAAAAAGAAAAAGAAAAGGAAGGAAAAGAAAGGAAAGGAAGGCAAAGGAAAGGAAAGGAAAGTTAAGTTGTCCAGAATGAAGAAGGGCAAAAACCATATGATTTCTCAAGGTACCTTAGTGTCTCTATTAATCTATGATTCCGGTGGCCCAATTTTAAAATGTTGCTCTAAAATCCTTGCCCTGAAAGTCTTGTTTCCTATTTGAGGCCCTAATAAAAATGCCAGAAGTGTTAGTGACCTGAAGATTTCTGCCATTCTCCAGCAAAAAAAAGCCAGGCAACTAAAACCACAGAAAAGGAAATGTTTATATCAACTATGCATCTCTCTAAAATTAATGTTAAAGTGTTTCCCAAACGTTAATATGTACACACATCAACCGAGGAGCTTCTTAAAATGCAGATTCTGATTCAGTAGATCTGGGGTGGGATCCAGATTCTGCATTTCTAACAAATAACAAATGTTGACAGTGTCTTTGGAGCATACCGAGTAGGAAGAATCTGGTAGTAGAACCTTATATATCTTTACTGCAGAGCACTTCAGAATATTCTCCCCCACTGTTTGCTCATGTATGTCCTAGAGCTACTTCATCTCACCACTCAACTAGAGCCCAGACCCCACACATAGAGAAAAAGATCCCCAGGGCATTCGCTAAGAGAGAGTAAAGTGACTTTTTTCCTTGGAGTAAGACTCAATGATCTGAGTTTTGCACGACTTTGTTCTCTTTCCACTTCCGAGTTACGTAGAACATTTTGGTGTGTCTCTAAGATCTGAGGTGGTTTATGAGTAATATCTATGAATGATTAATCTTTTCAAATTAAAACAAACTTAAGATTATACCTTTAAAAACATTGCTCTCACTTGCTGAGAGGAGCAAGAGATGGAATCAGAGTTTGTAAGTAATGAGAATTACAGTCAAAACCTAATAATAGACGCCGAGCACACAGGTATACCCCTATCGTCCATGTGTGGGTGGGAGTTGTGAACCACCGCTCTTTCTTACAGGTAGCACTGCTGTCTTCTGAGTCTTCAAAATATGGATGAGTCAAAGATGAATAAGGTCGCTGATCAGAAAGATTTCTTTCTGAGTCAAAGATTAACTTTCTATGTTAACGACTCATGAAATTTTTTTAGCTGCTGGTGTTATTGATTACATTTTCAATGAAAAAAAATTTTGTGGCCGTTCCTAAAATGGAGGTTGAACAAGCAATCTTGAAAATTTAACACTGATTTAGCATTTAATAAATACATGTATACCTAGTGACAATTGTATAAGCCAAGAACATGTAATTTCATGTTTAAGGGGATGAAAACCATGGCTTTCTATAAATATTCTTTAAAAACCATGTAAAGAACAAAGTTGGACATAGCTCATTTTTTCACATTCATTTTATTTCAATTATACATATATATATATATATATACGTATGTGTGTGTATATATATATATATATATATTTCTTTCACTAGTCCTATTTTATGGAAGTTAGGTAAAATAAAATGTGTGTTTTTGACTACTTGTTCAGAGAGAATAACACTACCATGGAAAAGAACATTCCAAACTCAGCATGGAACAAAAGATACAATCACAAAACATTTTCAACTTGCTCCTATTTTAACCGTAAAATTTACTTTAAAAAGTGTGGCATAGTTTCTTTTAGAAATATTCATTTCCCCCTCTCCTTATGCAGCAAAATGATTCTTTCGCACCTCTCTCCACAGTTAGAACTCTTACTCAGAAAGTAGCAAGCCTGAGATTGCAGCCAGCAAAAAAATGTTTACAAATGAAAGATGACCAAAGTGTTAAAAATTGTGTAAGAACAAATAGGACATCACAAGTAATTTTTAAGTGACTTCAATGTTATAGTTATTTATTTCAATTTTTATTCTTGATTATAAAACTTTTCAAGATAATGTCTGATAGTGATATACCCACTATTTAGTTTGTATAGCTATCTGTTCTGTTGTCTTTTAGCAAGATTTTTTTTTCACTAAAAAGAAAACATTAAAAGTACTTGTCAATGTCATCAGAGGTGAATCATTTCAACTGAAATTATTTGCTATATTCCATATAAAACTCATCAGAAAAAAAAGAAAAAAAAACTCATCAGAATTTTAAAGGATGACAGAAAGGCCTCTAGTAGAAATTCTTTCCCATGCCTCTTGCACCATGTCAATATTCAAAAATAATGCCAAAATAATTGGAGTTTGAGTTTGCTTACAGGGGAATTTTTTTTCTAAATAAATTAACTAAAAACAGAATAGAAAGTCCATTTTGTAGACTTTCTGTTAATGATTTGTTTCATAATTACTGTAAATACATATTTTCAAAAAAGATATCTTAGTCCTGCTACTCCCATAAGTCCTGTGCCTCATTTGTGTGCACAGGTAGGGGGTAAGTGCATGTGAAATATATTTCTGTGTGTGTAACTTTAAATGTTAACTTTTTAAAAACTTAAAACGAGGTAAAGATTCTATTCTACTCTCTTCTGAAAGTCCTTGAAGGTCAGTGGATATGCAAAGATGTGATCAGTAACACAGTTTTAAAATACAAAAATTATTAATAATTGAAACAGTAAGTTAACTTCTGTAAATTATAATCTATTTAGAGATTATTTAGATGCTGGAAGGAAATATGGCTTTGGTGCTCATCTTTAGGTAAGCTAGAAAGTAGGTAGTAGTTCATCTTCCCCTTGCAGGTTAAGATTAAAGAGGAAATTCTCAAATTTCAGACAATGCTGTTATTATTATGGAGTAAAATGTGAACAAAGAGTTGTATGGGAAGTGCCCTGGGCCAGCTCTTTTGATAAAGCTGAAGATGCCCGTGATTTGTGTCCTATTAAATCTGGGTTTACTGTGATATTATGTGTTATGTGTATTTGTGTATATGTGTAATAATGATATTATGTGATATTATGTGTATTTGTCTCGGGACAGCTTGTTTGCCTCAAATCAAAGTCTAAAAGAGAACTTTTTCTCTTTCTATGGGCTTAAAATAGTTCTTGTTTGGGTTGATGTTACTGCTGGAGGTGAATTATCCCTTCCCTGGCTCTTTTTATTCCCCATATTCTGATATATAATTTTGGTTAGGCAATTGTATAATCTTTTCTATAACATTATTCTGGGCTTTGTATAAAAGTTTAAAAATGTGTTTCACAAATGAAATGCTTATGTTTGAGTATTCAGTATCTTTCCTATTGGACTTTGGATACAGTGTTGTGTAATGGAACTCATTTATAATGAAATCTTTTTCCTTTTTACATATTATGTTTAAAACAGTTATTTGAGTTTGATACTATATGTTTTCCATGATAGTTAGTTGTTTTTTTTTACTTCAAGGAATGCTTTTAATTTTGAGTTTTCTATGAACAGGTTTTGCCAAATAAATATTTATAAATATATATGTTTATATGTATATTCAAAAGCACTTTGCTCTAAGTTTCATACTCTTTTACATCTTAAGGCACATTTTTCATGATTTCAAAATATTTGCTTTTTCCTTTATACGGTAACTATAAAATTTGGACACTCATTTACAAAAATATCAGGAATATTTTAACAGCAATAACTGTGTTAGTTTTTGTTCTTTATTTCTCATTCAAAATAGTCAAGATGGCTTGAAATTTCTCTGTTCTTTAAAAGAGAGTTCATGATTTCAACCTGTTTTAAACTGAAGTGTAGATGAGTTTCTTTGAATCCTGCCTGGTTGGGTAATACTAATAACCATTAAATACAACTGACCTCGAACCTCAAAACATAACATCTAAGTGTCTGAAATGATAAATGGTATATAAACATTTTATTCAATTGTATTTTTTTAAAAGATTTTATTTATTTGACAGACAGAGATCACAAGTAGGTAGGGAGACAGGCAGAGAGAGAGGAGGAAGCAGGCTCTCCTTGGAGCAGATAGCTCGATGCGCCGCTCCATCCCAGGACTCTGGGATCATGACCTGAGCCGAAGGCAGAGGCTTTAACCCACTGAGCCACCCAGGCGCCCCATTCAACTGTATTTTATACAGAAAACTTAAAATGTGAATCTTTCATATAGTACTTATCTCAAGTGCTCATGCAAAAGTAATTTATGTAATACATCACCTGCATGGGACTGACATAGTTGGCTAAGGAAAGGAGCCTATAGGAAATACCAACTCATTAGCAAACATCTGATGATTTTTCACTGTGATTGAAGAAACGACTTTTTACAAGGAGATAGATTCCACCACCAATAAAATACCGCAATGAACTTTGCTTCGTCGCCCCCTTCTCCTCCGCCGTGGAATTTTTCTTTGTGATAGCTAGACCGATCTTTCCAAAAACAAATTACATTCACAGACAGAAACACAACTACCCTGTACTTGCACGGGCCCTCCCTACTCCCCACCCCCCCAATCCAGAGGTTAGGGGCCATGCTAGGCTCTCCGAGGATATGGAGAGGTAGGACGGCCAGAATTTCTGGCTAGGTCACGTGGTGCGACCACCCTGCCAACTACCGTTCCGTATTTACTTGAAAACTTCCAGAGAGGAGCAACTTATTGTATGCAGCCTCTGCCTTCAATGAATTTCAGACCACGTGGAAAAGATTAGAAAAGTACAAATTTCTCTGTATTCTGTAGTACTGAATATTGGGTCCACACAACACAATAAAAATAACTAACGTGTTTAGAAATGACCCACTGCATTTCACAAAGCGCTCTCATCCAAAGGAAGGGCCAGTAGGTAGGTTCAGAGAGCCCTGGCTCTCCAAGAGGGTGAAATCAAATCTGGGCCGCGCGTGAGAGCACCTGGAAAAAATTCGTGGTGGAGATGCCATCTGAGAAAGGCCTCAAAGCACCCACACGGTTGCGAACGCGGGCGCGGCCACTCCAGATGGAAGGACCCCCCCCCCCCATCTTGCTCCAGAGCCAGTTAAACCGCGGGGCCCCCGCTAACCAGGTTTTAGAAGACCCGTACACACGCAAGGGTCCCACCTAGGAGGCACTTCCGCTGTGCAGTTTGCTAAGTTTGGATACTGAGAGTACACGGAGGGGCTCCGGCTCTCGCAGGTGGGAGCCTCGCCCCTCCTTAACTCCGAATCTCTGCGAGACGCTCCCGCTCGCAAAAGGCTGCGGTGGCCGGAGAGGCCGTGGTGGCTGCCGCTTCCCCCACCAAATCCCGGCGTTCGGAAGCCGAGCTGCAGTGGAGAGACCTGAGTCCCGCCTCAGCCCGAGGGAGGAGGCGCAGCGCCTCGGCCCGCGCTCCCGGCCCGGGAGTCTTTCCTCCGCCTTTTTCCCGCGGCGGCCGCGGAGGTGGCGGAGGCGGTGGCGGCGGCGGCGATGGGGCGGGGCGCGGGCGAGGGGCGGAGCTGGGGGAGGAGCCGCGGCCAAAGCGGCCTCGCGGCGGCAGGTGTGGATGGAACGGAGGTGCGGCTGAGACGGAGGTGAGGTGAGGAGGTGAGGAGGTCCACTGGCAGCCCGCGCCCGCCAGGGGCCGGGGCTTCGAGGCCGGGCGGTCTCCCGCGAGGAGTCGAGGAGCCGCTTCAATCCGCGCACAACTTGGGGCGCGCGGGTTCCACGTCCCGCGCCTAGAGGAGAAAGGCGCGCGTCCCCGACCGCGGCGCCCGCGCGGACCCCAACGGTGAGGCGGCGGCCGGCTTGGGGCGTGGGGTGCGGGGTGGCGGGCGGCCGCAGGGGGGCGGCGAGTCTGCAGATCGGCGCGTCAGCTGGGAACGCGAGGGCAGCGGGGCTGGGGCGCGTCCCTTACGGAGTTGCGAGGGGTCCCCCGTGTCCCCGCACTCAGCAGTCTGCGCCGCGGGCACCCGGGCGAGGATGCTGCGACCGGCCGCGGCGGCCCTGGCTCTGCGCAGAGCCTTCTCCTCCTCTAGCCCAGATAGCAGGTTGTTTGCCCGGCCTGACCTCGGAAGTCGCGGGTCCAGCTCTCTTCCCCCGAACGGCGAAGGAGGAGCTGTAGGTGTCGGGCAGCGCGTTGGGGGCGAGCGCTCTCAGCCCGCGGTGTCTGAGGCGAGCCCGCTCGCCGGTTAAAATTCCTGTCCCTCTGCCACTTCCTCTGCTTGCTCCCCTCCTCGGGGGAGGAGGACTCGGGCGAGGGTTAAATCCCCACCTGGTAGGATTACAGTTTATTTTCGCCGTATATGGGTGGGGAAATGACGCTCTGTAAAATCGTGGTTTTTCCAACAGTGACTTACTTGAAAGAGCCCCCCATCCTGCAGCCAGACCATGGCAGCCGTGAAAAACACGACCGAAGTGGCACCTAACGCCGCGGTGGCAAGGGAGAAGTTAAGGAAAACTTAAGCTTAAGTGACCCTCGAATAGGCATCTGGCGGGGCCAGTTTTTGCCCCTGCACAAGTGGGATTAGGTCTGAGAATGACAGCTCAAGACCTGCGCTTGGGCTGGAGTCGAGGCTGTGGCCGGAGACCCCCTCCGCGCCCCGCGACTCTCGGTTCTGGAATTGGGCCTCTGCTTCCTTCACTGAAGTCAAGGCAGCTTGAAGTGCAATTAGGAAAATTATCCTCTTTTTTTTTTCCCTCTGGAGTTTATTGCCTCTGCATTAAAATGTGTCTCTCGTGAAATTTAAACAATATTCTGATTTATACTTTGTTTTAAAGAAGTTGTGCTTGAATTGGTTAAAAAAGGGAGGGGATTTAAAATCGACAGCCAAGTTTAGGTTTATTTGTTGTGGAGTTTTGTGTTTGGTTGAGGCAAGGAGTGAGTTTTAAGTAATTTTTTCAAGTGTACTACTAATTTATTTTTTTCATTGTTTGCAGACGTTAATCTTTCAGTGAAGGCCTTTTAAGGAATAAATGCAAAAATAACAGTGGTTTAAGCCCACCCATAAGGACTATAGCCTGCCCCCGGCTCCTTTTCTTAACTGTGACAGAGCCTCGGGAAAGTTGAGCAGTTTCATTCATCTTGTGATGTAAAAAACATCTTAAGTTGAATTCTAGGCCTCCAAATGAAAAAATGTTTGTGTTTATCTTAATAGAATTATCAGACTTTATGGAATTATCAGCTTATGATGATGTTTATTTTTTATTTATATCACATTGGGACTTACCTTGTCGATATTGCTTACCTCATTGGCAGATGTGGGGAAAAGTTAAGAAGCTCCTTTCAAAGATAGAGTTATTCTCCAGGTGAAATTTTATAGTTCTGAAAAGCATGTATCAGAGACAAAGTTCTTGAATGATAACATTAACTGTTGGCTCTTTCTGAAATTTTAAATAGACGATTAAGAAGGGAGGAATAAAATGCTTCATACTTGAGCATAGTTATTTAAAATGCAAGTGAGGAAAAACAGTTAAGGATATCATTTTTGTACAGTGTAATAACTAGGTAGCTATTCTAGAACCTATAAAAATGCTTGAGGACGTAAAATAAAAAGGTAGCATAAAATCACAGATTGTACTGTTAGAATTTTAAGGAGAATGCATACCTATAAATCTCAAATACTCAGAATTTTCCTGCATATAATTTTTCCCTAGAATAAAAAAAATATTTATTTTGGTTTGTCTTAGAATCCAAGTTATAGTTAAATTTCTTGGTACCTATATGGGATAACTCAGAAGTTACTAAGATGTCTTTTGCTTGGGACATAGACATTTAGTGACAGGTGTCCTTAAATTTTTTCATGTAATTGCCACAGCTTTTCTTCACTTGATGTATCTAGGTTGTTGTTGTTGTTGTTTTTGATGTATCTAGGTATTTTTAACACATAAACACCATACAGCCTCTTAACAAACTTAAAACTGTAAAAAAGCAATAGATTAGATTTCTGATGATTAACATCTCAGGGATGAAATCTAGCTTTAAGATAAAAATGGCTTTTTGAAGACATTTTAGAATACATACAATGGTATGATTCTGGGAAAATGTTTTTGATAGTTCTTTTCCTATTCTTTGAAGTCATATGGTAAAATAACAAAAAGATCCATAATTATGTTTTAACAAGTTCTTGATATATTTAACACTGTTTCCTTAATAGCAATCTCCCAAGTGTTTCAAAAACATTTGTAGGATCAAGAGTTTATTTTCTGTTAAAATATATTTCTGTAGGCTAAAAAAAAGACTTTTTGAATTTAGAGTAGGCCAGTCTTAAATAAGAAATAATGAAATTTGATCTTTGTATTGTAAAATGTCTTTCACTAAGGACTTTTTAACTCTCTTTTTAAACACATAAGTGTATAGAAAATAAATCAGATATTTTACTGGTAAAATATAAGTGCCCTAATGTGCTTGCTTTGTTAATGACTACTGAGACTTTTTTCTCCACATCGATTTGAGCAGTGGAGTCCAGAAAAGTATCAAAATAATTTTGAAGAAGATTGAGATGAGGTGAAAAAATCCAAGCATGATTGGGGTATATACCTGTGTTGGTTTGCAGCAGGGAGAGGGTGAAAAAGAAGAGGTTAAGATCAAAATTTATCCACATTAGTCAGATTCCCTAGCACTTTCTACTTTATTCTGTAATTGACTTTTCAGCCAGTATGTAGTTATTGAATGTTTTAATATAGCAGACAGCAGACAAAAGTAAATTTGATTTGAAAATCTTTCATCATGGCTTTCTCGAATATACAGCCTACTCTGTATTGTCTAAATACCAACATTGAAGCTATTCGATATTTGAGACCAGTTTATAAGTTAAATATATTATAAAAGTTAATTAAATAACTAGTTCTCATTTTAACATTACAAATAGCACTATCTTTTGAGTAAAATAAGAGTGATTATATTAATTATAAATTATACTTTTAGCAAGGGGAAAATGCAATTTTTATTGGCCTGGGAGGCATTTATGCTAAGTCGTTTGTGGCCCAGTTTCCATTTCTGTATGTGTGTTGCCTCTGACAAAGGATTGAGTACTGAGGGATGAAAAACCATGAGGAGAAAATTAATATGAAAGCTACATTGGTTGATCAAGTCTGCTCAGAAGCCTGTGTCCACATGACTTCAGAACCAGAAGAGAAATTCTGACAGTCTGATTCCCCACAGCCCTTTTCCACTGAGTCTCGTGAGTTAGCAGTGGCAGAGGAAAGGAGTCCTCTCTGCCATTTGCAAAGCTGACGACATGATCCACAGCAAATCAAACCCAGGAAATCTTTTTAGTCTTGTCCAGTTCAGCTCCACTTCCTTGCCAGGGGCATAACAGCTAAAGTTAAAAGACTTCTACCCAAATGGGAAAATTAGTGCCATTTGTGTAGAGGCAGTAGCCTTATTCAAACTGCTTTCAACCTAATTGGAAAAAAAAAAGAAAAAGACTGACTATGACTTGATTATATGTCCTCCAGGGTGGGTAGCATGCAGGAGACTGCGGCTCAAGAATGCCTTTAGGTTTTTCACTTTTTTTAAAGTAGTTATAGTTTGCATTGTGTTCTTAGGTCCGTGTGTGTGTGTGTGTGTGTGTGTGTGTTTACTTCAATTTTTACAATTTGGAATAGGTGAAAAGTACAAAATGGTGAACTTTAAGGTGACCAAGATGGGATAGTGTTGGACATGTAAAAGTTCTTCCACTCCTGCCAGTACTTCCTTTTCTGAAGTAATTCTTTAGTGGATTTTCTTCTGTGTATTATAAATCTCAGTTTTCTTGCTTAGAAGCAACCTGATTTTGAGAAGGGGAGCAGAAAAGGAAAAGAACTTTGTCTAAAAACTGATGCCATCTGCCAACCTACGTCTTAAGATAGCTCTGTCAAATTTCAGGTGAAAAAAAAAAAA
>RCUC01169608.1:0-54675 GCA_003697995.1 Taxidea taxus jeffersonii
AAATCTCCACATCCCCTTGGCACCCTAACATGCAGCACAGGGTTGTGGAAATCTTCTTCAACTAGGTGTCAAGAGGCCTGTGATCTGACTGTTGTGTGATATGGGATAAGCCACTTAATCCATGTGAGCCTCAGTTTCCCCTAGCTGACAGATGAGAGGTTTGGGCTTAGATCAGTTGTTTTTTAATCCCTTATAGGAGGGAGGATTCTTCTCCTCTTAAATGTGTATTATTTCTAGGGTGCCTGGCTGGCTTATCCGGTATTCCATGCAACTCTTGATTTCTGGGTTGTGAGGTTGAGCCCCAGGTTGGGCATGGAGCCTGCTAAAAAAAGAGAGAGAGAGAGAGAGAGAGGAAGGGAAATAAATTTGCATTTCTAAATAAAAGTTTAGGTGGAACCCAATATATAAACTGGATAAATGTCATGGAAAGGGGCTTGGGGGATATATATGCCCACTTGTTCCTTCCCACTCCCTGAGGATTCTCCATGGAAACTCAGCACTCCTCAGAGTATGTTTTGGAAAATCCCTGAACTAGGATGTTTCCTGAGGGTCTCTAGGATTTGGTGAGAGAGAAAAGACCAACCACTTGTCGCTCAGATTTCCATCAGAATAGTTGTTGTTTGCTTCCTCCTCCTGCTGGAGTCCCCATGGCCCCCCTCCGGCATCTGACACTGAAGTAAGTGTCTAGCAGGTGCTCTCCATGAGTCAAGGTCCCACAAATCCCTGGGGAGAGCACTACCTAAAGAGCAGGGGTATCCATTGGTATTGCTTGAACTCGGGCTCTCACAGCTTCCTGTAATTTGTGCTAGACCAGCCTGCTCTGGGGAGAAATTGGGGACCCTACAGACAGGCCTAAGGGCTATGCTGAATGATAGTCCCACAGTTCCACCTTTGGGGCCTTGGCTGGTGATTTAGGGTGACCCTGCAGAAGAGAGACACCCTAGGTTGGCTGTCACACTCCTTTGCTGCTCCTGTCTGCTTTTCCACCACTGTCCCTCCATCTGTCCCCTCCCCACCCCCACTTTTTCTCTCCCACATTCTCTGCTCCCTATCTTTGTCTCTCCATCCTGTTCTCTCTTTAAAGGAAAAAAAAATCAATCCACAGAGCGATTAGATTTGCAAATGAGCGGGCAGGAAACTGGGAACAAAGGGAACCAGAGCCGAAGAGGGAGCAGGTATAATTACTGTAATTAACTCAAGCAGCAGGGACACATCCCCTAGTCAGTGGTTGCTGTGAGGCACTGCAGGGGAGGCTGAGGGGAACCAGGGCGCCGCCAGGAAACTCAGACGGCTCCCCCCTCCCTGGGGCTGAGGCGTCCTCCTGGGGGTCCTGGTTTCCAGGAGCAGGCTCTTCCCCTGTCCTGGGCTCAGCAGAAGCAGGGAGGAGGGGAACCAGGCTCAAAGTACATGAAATGGTCTTTTGCCCAGCAGAGTGGGGCCAAAGGACAAAGTCCCCTCTTTCATCTCTTACCGGGACACTTAGCTCTTTACCTGATTGGTGATATCTCGAGAGCCTGCTCTGGTGTCCCTGGTGTCCCTGGGATCCAAACATTTCTCCATGCCTTGGAGGGGAACATATCTCCAATCCCACAGAGCTATCCTTTTTAGGTCTCTAACCATCCCTAAATAGCTACCTCTTGGCTCTTGAGGTCTTCCAGGGCACCTTTGCAACCTCCTCTTTCACAACTGCCCCTCATCAGCTCCGTTTCCAGCCAGTTTTGACTGTGCGCTGCACCCTGAACATGCCTTGCATTCTTCTATTTCTGTGCCTTCACAAGTGAGGTGGTCCCTTCCCTGCTGTGCTGCGCTTTCTCAAATGCCAGCTGGTGGAAAGTTATCCACCTTTTGAGATACGATTGAAACTAAAGCTTCTTCTCCAATGTCTATATTCCTCTCACCCTTCACAGAAGTCCATAGCCTTTCTCTCTCTTATGGATCTTATCTCACCATACCCCATCTTGAACTCCTTTCCTTTGAGGAAGGCAGATGGACCATGGCTTAGGATTCCTGGAGCTTAACAATCATCTTTGAAGCTCCGTGTTAGCCAGACCCCTTTGCCTTGCCAGTGACAGAAACCCCAACTCAAACTGGCATAAATGGCGAAGGAAATTTATCGGTTGGAGTGACTGAAAAGTTTGGGGATGTTTGCAGGCATGACTGGATCCAGGAACTCAAACATCAGATCTCTCTACCTCCTATCCTCTTTTCTCAGTGTGGGTTTCACTCCGAGATAGACCCCTCTACAGCATGGTCCCCAGTTTCTCCAAGCTAATCACATTCCTAGAGCCAGCCATGCTGGGGAGTTTTTCTTTCCTAATGTTCCAACACACACCTGAGATTGAGTCTCATTGGGTTAGATTGGATCTAGAGCCAATTGCTGGGTTGGGGGAAATGAGACCCAGAGACTGGCCAGGCTGGCCTCAAGTGATCCCTCTCTGATGGGATCTGAGGTAGATGTGAAGCCAGCTTTGTCCAAACTCCATGGTTCCCAATGAGGAGGAGGGGTTCCTCAGAAGAACTAGAAGGATATAGCAGAGATGCTGCACAGGTAGAAACAGCAGGTGTCTGCCACTGACAGAGCACCCAGGTGAGGGCCCCACCCCTGGAAATGTCCCATAACCCCTCATTTTTATACTCAGCTCATCCTTTAAGACCCAACCCATGTCTGCCAGCTT
This sequence comes from Taxidea taxus jeffersonii, assembly GCA_003697995.1. Classification (NCBI taxonomy): domain Eukaryota; kingdom Metazoa; phylum Chordata; class Mammalia; order Carnivora; family Mustelidae; genus Taxidea; species Taxidea taxus. Next base: position 2,676 of record RCUC01169608.1, read on the forward strand.
TGATATGCCTCCTCATCTGCTCTCGGTGCCCACCAGAGTCTCTATCGCTTCCCTGGCACACACATTCCTGGTGCCTTAACATGATCTTTGTCTTCATTTGTTACAGCCTCATGAGAGCAACAAGATTACAGACCTACTGGGAGTGGGGATGTGGCCATCCCCGTGTGCCCCTCCCACTCTGCCACCGCCCCAGATACCCAGATGCCTCTCCAGGCAGCCAAGCATAGAATGCAGGTCATCTCCAGGCCTGGCAACTAGCCGGGTCACTTCCAGCATGTGGCCTTGAGGAGCCCCTTGATCTCTCTCAGCTTCTGCATCCAACAGCTGGGATTATGAACACATCTGTTTTACAGGGAACCATGAAAGATAAAGGAGATATTATGTGCAGAAGAACGTCCCACTGTCTTCCCCGAGAAGCCCGACCTGTCTTCCTCCCATTACATAACTGGGTATTTAATTACCACTGAGATAAGAAAGAAGCATTTGCCTTCCTTATTTCTATGACTCTGGCCTCTGCTTCCCTAGTTATTTTGGTTTTCCTTGGCCAGCCCCTCTTCTTGTTCAGCTACCTTTTTTTTTTAATTTAAGCTTTTTTTATTTAAACATATAATGTAACCCCACCACCCTCTCCCAATCCCTCTCCCCGCCCCTCTCAGTTTGTTTTATGACATTAAGAGTCTCTTTTGGTTTGTCTCCCTCCCGATCCCATCTTGTTTCATTTTTTCTTTTCCTACCACCTTAACCCCCACCCCCGTTGCATCTCCACTTCCTCATATCAGGGAGATCATGTGATAGTTGTCTTTCTCCAGTTGACTTATTTCGCTAAGCATAATATGCTCTAGTTCCATCCATGTCATCGCAAATGGTAAGATTTCATTTCTTTTGATGGCTGCATAGTATTCCATTATATATATATACCGCCTCTTCTTTATCCATTCATCTGTTGATGGACATGTTCAGCTACCTTTTAAGCAGTGTGCACATGTGAGGGGTGGAGTGTAACGGTCAACAGCCCACGCTTGTGTCTTGGGTGGCCACCATGTGTAGCCTCAGGCAAGTTACCTCACCTGTCAGTGGCTTAGTCCCTTATCACTGAAAGAGAAATCACAGTGATATCTCCCTCAAGGGGTGGGACTGAGTGGGTGAATTTGTGGAAAGTGCTCAGAACAGGACTTGGTGGGGACCAAGGACTGTAAAATGTTAACTATTATTCCTATGTTAATGTTTGAAACTGAAATACACGATCAGCATTAGGTCTAGTCAGTGCTTTCTCCTCAAAACTTCTCAAATTCATTCTTTCACTAAGAATTTCTTCGTTCAGTCCCTCATAATTCCAAGCAGGGATCTCTCCCACATCCTCCGGATTGGTCTCCCCTAGCTCTCTTGCCTTTTCATCTATGCTCCACACAGAAATCTGATCATACTTCTCCCTTGGCGTAAGTCTAGGAATGGCATCCTATAATGATTAGGATACAAAAGCTCCACTCTAGGGCATGACATACAAAGTGTTTTGTGATTTCCCCTTGCTTCTTTAGCTACATCTCTCTCCACTGTCCCTCCTGTCTGTCTTCCTCCCCCAAGCATATATGCTTTCTCTCACCTCTTTGTCTAAAATACTCTAATCTCCTCTTTTTTCCTGGCCACTTCTTCAGCATTCCCTGTGCCTCATTTGGGGCATCACATCCTCATAAAGGTTTCCTAGCTGTCCAGCCTGTTCCTCTCCAGGGTGTTCTAGATGTGTCTCACCCAGAGCACCCTGGGAATATCTCTAGCCCAGTAGCTGTTGCTTTGCGTAAGTGTCTCCTCCATTAGACTAGAAACTGGACACAGTGCCTAGCTCTGGATAGAGTTTCTGGAACTTCATGTGGGTTCGGTGCTTGTTGAATGAATTAAATAATGATAGTCCCTCCTAAATTTGCCAGGCCTCTTCAGTTCTAGTGACAGAAACTGGCTTTAGGCACGGCTGGATCCCAGAACTCAAATGACATCATCAGGACCACATCTGTCTCCATCTCTAGGCTTTGCTATCCCCTGTCTGGGTTCCATTCCCAAACTGGTTCCCTGAAAATGACCACTAGTAGCTTTAGTCTATTCACTGAGCAACACAGTGAGAAACTCTTTCCCAAGATTTTCAGCAAAAGTCTCCACACTGCTCATTAGACCAATTACTTGCTGTCCCAAGGCATAAAATGTGGTGATAGGTCAGAAGGAACTGAAATATATTTCTTACAGTTCTAGTTCTGGAGGCTGAGAAGCCCAAGATCAAGGTACCAACAGATTCAGTGTCTGGTGGGATCTGTTTCTAGGTTCATAGATGGCACCTTCCCACTGTTACCACACAGGGCTGGGGAGGGAGCTTTCTGAGGTTCCTTTCATAAGGCCGCTGTTCCCATTCATGAGGGCTCCCCCTCATGACCTAATCACCTCCCAAGGGCCTTACCTCCTAATGACATAGTCACATGTCCCTTCTTAGAGCTGGGGAATGGTGTCATGGTCACATGGGTGAGTGGCGCAAGTATATTCCCAAAAAGAAAAATGGGTGTTTTTGCCAGAAACAGGTCATCAGAAAGTAAAACCAGTATTTTCACAGAAGTGCTAGGTGCTGTTAGTTTTTATATAAACATTTCAATTTATCTTCATAATGATCCCAAAGAAATCCAAAGAAACTCCAAAAGAAAAGAATGCATAGGTTTGGTGTGTTTGGACGACTCGCTGGGTTTGTATAGCTCATGGGAGGTGGAGTCAGATTCTCACCCTGTCAAGTCTGACTCCAGAGACCTCCTCTTTTAAAAAGTTTCTAAAAAGGAATACTTACACATAGTAAAAATTTGAAACAGTGCAAAAATATGTAACAGTGAATAGGTAGGTATACTTCAAGCCTTGACCCTGAGCCCCAATCCCCCCCTCCCTGCCCCCAGTCATCTACCCAGAAGCCCTTCTTTTATCCTTTACTATGCCGGTCACAATAGTCTTCAGTCTAGGGCTAATATGTCCCCACTTCTGAGGGTTTTACCCCATGTCCCAAGGACTATGAGGTCTTGCCATTCTGGCTGGTGGAACATGAACCGTCTCCAGCCCCATGTGAAGGGCTGACTTTGTTGAGTTTCCTGCTTTGCGGTGGGTCTTCCCAGCCTCTGCTGGCTTCTCACATGCATGCTGGTGAGTTCTCAGGCCACAACTAGAGGAGACTTCTGCAAACTGCTAGAGCTCTCTCTTCTCTGACACTCTTCCCTGCCAGTCTAGCTGCTTCACCACCCTGAATGCCATCTTGGTTTCCTGAACTCAGGGAGACCATCGGCCTCTGCCTCGGGTCCTCCTCCCTGACTGGTGGGCAGACATGACCTGTTAGCAGTGAACTGGGACAGTTTAGGACTTGCCTCTTCCCTCTCCCTCCTCTCAGCCATCAGTGACCCCTTCCATGCTGTCTGATGCTCACTGTCTTAAATCCATTGTTTAATATAGTCTGCTTTTTTTTTTTTTTTAAAGCTATTTAAGGAAGTAGGGTAAATCTGCTTGGATAGAGTCCTTAGTACATCATGACCAGAATTTGTCCCACTTTCACCAGCTTTTTGTGATAGGTGATGCATAAACAAGCATTTATATCCCCTCTTCTTTATACATACCTTTTTGTACCTTTGTTACACACTGTTGTACACCTTACTTTTGTTACTTATTATCACTACAGATCATTTTATATAGACTGACTTCCTTCTTTCAAAGGTAGAGCCTGCACTCCTAACCCCTACATTATTCTGTCTTGGTGAATGACAGCTGAGTTATTAGTGGCTATAATTGATGCTGGGTAAATAGTTGACGAGTTGAATAAATTATGGTGAAACTGCACCCAGGTGGCCGGCCTCATGTTCTGATGATGGGAAGAAACAGGATTCTCCACATTTGTTTCGCGGTCCTTTGTATTCCAGGCTCTTTTGTTCTGTCTTTTCACTTCTCAGAAGAGCTTCCTTCCTCTCACCTCCTGGTCTATGGTAGGCTGAGACAGTCATATTTAAACCTCAGCTCTTGTCTCTTCTCTCCCATTTCATAAGGTTTCAGTTTACACCACAAAACCACACCCATTCTATAAAAAGATGTATACTTGTACCCACTCAGGGAACCACTGTAAGATGATATGAAGTGTGCGTGGTAGTATCTGGCATCTAGAAACTCAGTAAATGCTTTTTGGAGGAACTTGAGGTTGACTTGTGTTTTGGGCAATTAAAATCTAGCTGTCCATACCACCCCACTGAAAAGTCCTGGTTGTCTAACATCTAGTTAGGACCTATTAAGTGATGCTGTCAAAGATGAGTATATAGAGATATTCATTGACTCATTATGTATAAAAGTAAAGTTTGGAAATCATTAAATGTTCATAGCAATAGAATGGTTAAGTGGTGAAAGACTAGCATATAACGGTATTGTCTTTGTGGACTGCTATAACAAAAGCTCCATAGACTCAACAGCTTATAAACAAAAAAATTATTTTGCATAATTCTGGAGGCTGGGAAGTCCAAGGTCAAGGTGCTGGTGGATTCTGTGTCTGCTAAGACCCACTTGGTTCATAGATGGCTGTCTGCTTGCCACATCCTTATGTGGTTGGCAAGGCAAGGGAGATCTCTGGGGTCTCTTTTATAAGGGCACTAATTCCATTCATTAGGGTTCCACCCTCATAACCTAATCACCTCCCAGTAGAATCTAACGTATGAATAAGGGGGACAAACATTTGATCTGCAGCAAGAATTGAGCTCTTTAAAATGTGTGCTTGTGTGTGTGCTACAGGTTAACCTGGCTCTCAAATGAAAGTCAACCACTTCCTCTTATCCTTACCCCTGTCTTTGGAAGCTAACACTCAGCATGAGACACAAGCTCAATATCACCTTTTCTGGTTCTCACAGCAGCTGCACAAAATGGCTTATTTGCCTCATTTCTACAGAATAACTAGTTCCAGGCCATATGCATGTACAAAGGAACTCAGGTTTAAATTTCTTTCTTTCTTTCTTTCTTTTTTTTTAGGGAGAACATGAAGGGGGGAGCAAAGGGAGAGGGAGATAGAATCTTAAGCAGGCTCAAAGCCTGATATAGGACTCTGTCTCACGACCTTGAGATCATGACCTGAGCCAAAATCAAGAGTGGGCCACTTAACTGACTGAGCCACCCAGGTGCCCCGGGACTCCTGACTCTAAAGCCTGAGCTCCAGCTGCTTGTGGGGTTAAAACATGGTTCCCAAAGTGTGCTCTGTAGAGCTCTACTTCTACCAAATTATACAAGGAAAAATGATTCCCTGTTTGCATTTGCTCTTGGGGTATTTGCATTTTTTTTGTTTATTTTTTTGTTTGCTGTGATCTGAAGTGATGCTCAGCATACACAGTATTTTCTAGCATCTGCCTGTGGTTGAAAGGGTTGTTTTTTTTTTTTAATAGGTAGTGGCTGGTTGACACTCTGGAATTATTCCATGGGAGCTGATTCAATACCTGATATGAGAATAAGGTGGCCCTTTCTATAAGCTGCTTGGGTCATAGAAATTTGGAATATCAGAGAGAAAAGGGCTTTAGAGAGGATAATTTTGGCCTACCCCTTCATTTTACAAATGAGGGAACTGAGGCAAAGGGAGGGCTAGAACCTGGGACCTACGTCTCCTGACTCTGAGTCCAGTGTTCTTTCCTCCTGTAAAGAAGAGAACTATTTTGTAAATTTTCTGGCAATCAGTTAGTGATTTTATATATATTCTCCCTCTGTTGTCATTTGTCTGTGTTTTAGCTTGTGGTCTTACTCTTTACATCTCAGGACCTCTTCCTGATTGAGTCTGAGGTCACAGCAAGACGGCAGGTGGGTCCCATAGAAAAGGGAACTAGAGAATTGAGCAGAAGTAGCCTCGGAGTATAGAGTTGCAGCTAGCATCAACTCTGATAAGGACAACTGCACATCATCACACATTGGATTTATGACTGAAAAACTGTGTGTACAGGTAAGATTTTACAGTTCAAGTATTTTAGGGATGCTTCCTATTTAAAGACTACCATGACTACCCTTTGCCTTATCCATTCTATTTCTAGAAATTTATCTTATAAAGATGTGTGCATAGGGATCTTTTTAAAAAACATTGTATACAATAGCAAAAGACTTTAAACAGCTTAAATATTCACTGGTGAGGGTTACAGTTATAAGAACCATAGGACACCGTGTAGTGGAGTACAGTAGAGCCATGAGACACAAGAGGACAGATCGTATGGGCTGACATCATGCAAACTACAAGATATATCGAGTGAAAAAATGAGGTGTGTACATGACTTAATTTGAGGTCCCTTGAAAGCAGAACCTCAGACAAAGACTTGAGTGCAGGTAGTTTATTTGGGAAGTAATCCCAGAAAAAATGAATGAGAGCATGAAGACAGTGAGACAGAAAATGTGTCTGATGGAGTTATTGCTACAGGTAAGGGAAGCCTAAGCCCAGATCTTTGAAAAACACACAGTATGCCAACTCCCAGAATTGTCTGTCTTTCAGCAAGAAGGAAGGCTGGGACATTTATTGATCAAACCCATCCTGTATTGGTTGGGGTTGTCCCAGGGGCTTATCTCCTTCTGCTTTTGGCTGCATCTCACTCTAGGCTGAGCAGGTTCCTGTGACTTTGGAGAAAGTGCTAGTGTTCAAGGTGGGACTGTCAGCGTGCAAGGGAGGGAATGACCATGGGAGTTGCAGCAGAAATCAGAGGTGGTCTAAGGGGACATCAGGCATCAAAAAGCAGCTACTATAATAGAAAAGATGTTTACTTGTATGTAAACAGAGCATATGTGCACATTTGTGTGATATACCCATAGAAATATCCATATCCATATACCAATGTAGAGGGGTATACACACAGACAATTTTTGAATAATGCATAAAATCACTGAGAATAATGTTACCTTTGAGCAGGGAGGTCAGGGTATTTGTAGGTCTGGACATGTGGTGAAAGAGGACTAATTTTTTAATGTCTAGTCAAAAATTTTTAACCCTATTTATATATTTCTTTTATAATGTTTTAATTATTTTATTATACCTTTTATTGAGGTATAACTTAGATTTTAATAAAATACGCCTATTTTAACTGTGGAGTTTAATAAATTTCTTTGAATGTATGCACCCACACAACCACCCCCACAGTCAGGATAGAGAACATGTCCATCAAGCTCCCCACTAGCTTTTTTTTTTTTTATTTAAGCTTTATTTAAACATATAATGTAACCCCACCACCCTCTCCCAACACCTCTCCCCCCCCCCCCATCAGTTTGTTTTATGACATTAAGAGTCTCTTTTGGTTTGTCTCCCACCCGATCCCATCTTGTTTCATTTTTACTTTTCCTACCACCTTAACTCCCACCCCCGTTGCATCTCCACTTCCTCATATCAGGGAGATCATGTGGTAGTTGTCTTTCTCCAGTTGACTTATTTCGCTAAGCATAATACGCTCTAGTTCCATCCATGTCGTCGCAAATGGGAAGATTTCATTTCTTTTGATGGCTGCATAGTATTCCATTGTATATACATACCACTTCTTCTTTATCCATTCATCTGTTGATGGACATCTAGGTTCTTTCCATAACTTGGCTATTGTGGACATTGCTGCTATAAACATTCAGGTACACGTGCCCCTTTGGATCACTACGTTTGTATCTTTAGGGTAAATACTCAGTAGTGCAATTGCTGGGTCATAAGGTAGCTCTATTTTCAATTTTTTGAGGAACCTCCATGCTGTTTTCCAGAGTGGTTGCACCAGCTTGCATTCCCACCAACAGTGTAGGAGGGTTCCCCTTTCTCCACATCCTCGCCAGCATCTGTCATTTCCTGACTTGTTCATTTTAGCCATTCTGACTGGTGTGAGGTGGTATCTCATTGTGGTTTTGATTTGTATTTCCCTGATGCCCAGTGATGTGGAGCACTTTTTCATGTGTCTGTTGGCCATCTGGATGTCTTCTTTGCAGAAATGTCTGTTCATGTCCTCTGCCCATTTCTTGATTGGATTATTTGTTCTTTGGGTGTTGAGTTTGCTAAGCTCTTTGTAGATTTTAGATACTAGCCCTTTATCTGATATGTCATTTGCAAATATCTTTTCCCACTCTGTCAGTTGTCTTTTGGTTTTGTTGACTGTTTCCTTTGCTGTGCAAAAGCTTTTGATCTTGATGAAGTCCCAATAGTTCATTTTTTCCCTTGCTTCCCTTGCCTTTGGCGTTGTTCCTAGGAAGAAGTTGCTGCGGCTGAGGTCGAAGAGGTTGCTGCCTGTGTTCTCCTCAAGGATTTTGATGGATTCCTTTCTCACGTTGAGGTCCTTCATCCATTTTGAGTCTATTTTCGTGTGTGGTGTAAGGAAACGGTCCAATTTCATTTTTCTGCATGTGGCTGTCCAATTTTCCCAACACCATTTGTTGAAGAGGCTGTCTTTTTTCCATTGGATGTTCTTTCCTGCTTTGTCAAAGATTAGTTGACCATAGAGTTGAGGGTCTATTTCTGGGCTCTCTATTCTGTTCCATTGATCTATGTGTCTGTTTTTGTGCCAGTACCATGCTGTCTTGATGATGACAGCTTTGTAGTAGAGCTTGAAGTCTGGAATTGTGATGCCACCAACTTTGGCTTTCTTTTTCAATATTCCTTTGGCTATTTGAGGTCTTTTCTGGTTTCATATAAATTTTAGGATTATTTGTTCCATTTCTTTGAAAAAATTGGATGGGATTTTGATAGGCATTGCAATTAATGTGTAGATAGCTTTAGGGAGCATAGACATTTTCACAATATTTATTCTTCCAGTCCATGAGCATGGAACATTTTTCCATTTCTTTGTGTCTTCCTCAGTTTCTTTCATGAGTACTTTATAGTTCTCTGAGTATAGATTCTTTGCCTCTTTGGTTAGGTTTATTCCTAGGTATCTTATGGTTTTGGGTATAATTGTAAATGGGATTGACTCCTTAATTTCTCTTTCTTCTGTCTTGTTGTTGGTGTAAAGAAATGCAACTGATTTCTGTGCATTAATTTTATATCCTGACACTTTACTGAATTCCTGTACAAGCTCTAGCAGTTTTGGAGTGGAGCCTTTTGGGTTTTCCACATATAGTATCATATCATCTGCAAAGAGCGATAGTTTGACTTCTTCTTTGCCGATTTGGATGCCTTTAATTTCTTTTTGTTGTCTGATTGCTGAGGCTAGGACTTCTAGTACTATGTTGAATAGCAGTGGTGATAGTGGACATCCCTGCCGTGTTCCTGACCTTAACGGAAAAGCTCTCAGTTTTTCTCCATTGAGAATGATACTTGCCGTGGGTTTTTCATAGATGGCTTTGATAATATTGAGGTATGTGCCTTCTATCCCTACACTTTGAAGAGTTTTGATTAGGAAGGGATGTTGCACTTTGTCAAATGCTTTTTGAGCATCTATTGAGAGTATCATATGGTTCTTGTTCTTTCTTTTGTTAATGTACTGTATCACATTGATTGATTTGCGGATGTTGAACCAACCCTGCTGCCCTGGAATAAATCCCACTTGGTCGTGGTGAATAATCCTTTTAATGTACTGTTGGATCTTATTGGCTAGTGTTTTGGTGAGAATTTTCGCATCTGTGTTCATCAAGGATATTGGTCTGTAATTCTCCTTTTTGATGGGGTCTTTTTCTGGTTTGGGGATCAAGGTGATGCTGGCCTCATAAAATGAGTTTGGAAGTTTTCCTTCCATTTCAATTTTTTGGAACAGTTTCAGGAGAATAGGAATTAATTCTTCTTTAAATGTTTGGTAGAATTCTCCTGGGAAGCCATCTGGCCCTGGGCTTTTGTTTCGAGATTTTTGATGACTGTTTCAATCTCCTTACTGGTTATGGGCCTATTCAGGTTTTCTATTTCTTCCTGGTTCAGTTTTGGCAGTTTATATGTCTCTAGGAAAGCATCCATTTCTTCCAGATTGTCGAATTTGTTGGCATAGAGTTGTTCATAATATGTTCTTATGATTGTTTGTATTTCTTTGGTGTTGGTCCCCACTAGCTTTTTGTAGTCAATCCCCTCTTCTCAATCTTTCTCAAGTCAGTATTTTGTTCCTTTTTAAGACTGAGTCATATATTGTTGTGGGGATAGAACACAACTTATTTACCATTCACCTTTTGATGGACTTGCAGATTGTGTCTCATTTTGAGTTATTATGAATAAAAGCTACCATGAAAAAGTTATGAACTCTTGCAAGAAGTGTTTGTGCAGACCTAGGTTCTCATTTTTCTTGTGTAGATACTTAGGGAATTGCTGGGTCATATAGTAGATGAATATTTAACTCTATAAGAAATCGCCGAGTTTTTCCAAAATGCTGTGTTATTTTGCATTTCTACCAAGAAAATATGAGATTTCCAGTTGTTTCATATCCTTGGCCAGCACTTGGTATGGTTTCTCCTTTTAATTTTAGCTATTCTAGTGGGAGGTAGGACTATCTGGAGGTTTTAATTTGCATTTTCCTGATGACAGTGATGTTGAGCATTTCATTTGTGTATCTGCCAATTATAGTCTTTCTTTTGTGAAGTATCCATTCAAACTTTTTGCCTTTTTTTTTTTTTTAAGTTGGCCTCATGCCCAATGTGGAGTCCATTGCTGGGCTTGAACTCACAACTCTGAGATCAAGACCTGAGCTGAAATCAAGATACTTGATTGGATGCTTAACTGACTGAACCATCCAGGTGCCCCTTTTTTGCCTATTTTTGAGTCAATATTTTACTACTGAGCTATGAGAGTTTTTAATATATTCCAAATAGAAGCTTTTTGACAGATACATGTATTACATATATATTTTTTCTGTTTATGGCTTGCATTTTTTTTGTTTGTTTTCTGTTAATTCTGTCTTTCAAAGAATAGGATGCTTTAATTTTGACATAGTCCAATTTATCACTTATTTTTCCCCTTTTGGAGTAAGTGCTTTTTGCATATTGTCTAAGAATTATTTGCCTATACTAAGGTCATAATATTTTCCTCCTATGTTTTTTTCTAGAAGCTTATAGGTTAGCATTTATATTTAGGACAGTGATCAATATTAAGATAATTTTTGTTTATAGTGAAAGGCAAAAGTTCAAGGTTATTTTCCTCCTGGGATATCCAATTGTCCTAGCAACATTTGTTGAAAAATTTTTCCCATTGGATTTATTTGGCATTTTTTTTTTCAAAAATTAATTGACCATATATGAGTGGGCCTATTTCTGGACTCTTTGTTCTGTTCCATTGATCTATATGTCTATCCTATGTTAATAGCACACTGTCTTTATTATTGTAGCTTTATGGTAAATCTTAAAATAGTGTAGTTCTTACACTATTTTAAGATGTAGTGTAGGAGGTAGTCTAAGTCCTCCAACTTTGTTCTTCTTTTCAAAGTTGTTTTGGCTATTTTAAGTCCTTAACATTTACATACAAATTTCACTATCAGTTTGTCAATTTTTATCTAGAAAAAAACCCAGTGGCATTGTGATGGAGATTACACTGAATCCTAACACTTTGGGCAGTATCGACATCTTACTAATATTGAGTCTTTCAATCCATAAACATTGTATATATCTCTACTTATTTAGGTCTCCTTTAGATTTTTCAGTAATTATTTTGTCATTTCCGTGTAGAGGTTTAGCACACATTTTGCTAAACTTATTCACAAGTATTTTATGTCTTTTGATGCTATTGCAAGTGGTATTTGTGGTAGCCAGCCTCCAGGTTGGCCTGAAATGCTCCTTCTCTCCTAGTATTCATGCCTGTGTATAGTATCCTCCCCTACTCCACACACACACATTGTACCAGGGTTCATCTGTGTGACCTATTGAATATGGTAGAAGTGATGGAATGCTACTTCTGAGACTGTGTAGTCAAAGGCATTACAGCTCCTTCTTTGCTCTCTTCTATTGCTTGTTCTGGAAGACATGGGAGCAGCTCTACGGAAAGGTCCAATGTAGTAAAGAAATGAGACCTTTATAAGGGAGAAACTGAGACCTCTATCAGCAAGATGTGAATGAGTGATCTTGGAAGTAGATCCTTCAGCCCCAGTCAAAACTTCAGATGAGTGCAGCCCCAGCTGGCATCTTGATAGCAACCTTCTGAGAGATGCTGAGCCATGCTACCCCTGAAACTGCTCCTAGATTCCCAAATCTCAGAAACTATATGAGATAATAAATGTTTGTTGTTTCAAGCCGCTAATTTGGTAATTTGTTATATAGCAATTGAGAACTAAGATAGTATTGTTTCTTTTAAATTAATGGTATCTATTTTATTTCAATTTCTAATTCTTTGTTTCTAGAATATAAAAATTCTTTTTTTTTTCCTAATATAGACCTTGTATCCTGTGTCCTTGCTAAAATCAGCTCTTTTGCAGATATTTTAGGCTTTTCTGCATAGGCAATCATGTCATCTGTGACAAAGACAGTTTTACTTCTTTTTAAATCTGCATGCCTTTTATTTATTCGACTGCCTTATTAAACTGGCTAGGGTTTTTAGTATAATGTTGAATAAGATGGTAAGAGCAGATATTCTTGCCTTGTTTTTGATCTTGAGGGGAAAGCAGTTCAGTTATTCACCATGAATAAAATGTTAGCTATAGATTTTCCAGAAATGCTCTTTATCAGGTTGGGGAAGTTTTCTTCTGCTCTTAATTTACTGAGAGGTTTAAACACACCCCCCCGGCACTTCCTGTCATCAATACTAGATTTATAGTTTTATTATAGTAACAAATACTTGTTACAGTGAGATCTACACTCATACACAGAATTACTACATTTAAATTGAGATCTACACTCATACACAGAATTACTACATTTAAATTGATATAGAACAATATTTACATTTTAAAGTTACACTTTTGAAATTAGATGATGAAGAGCAGCTTAAGTTTTACAACACAGAAAAGAGCACATAAGACAAAAATAGAGGTAGGAGCAAAAATATAACTATCTGTTCTTGAGAGAGCATGTGGAGACTTTTTGTCAGAAAGCTACATCTTCTCGATCCGATTGTCCAAATCATTAAAATATGAATAATTCAGTGTCATTTTGCCAGAAACTTGTTTGGTGGGATTAACCTGCCAATGTGTTGACATTTTTGAAAGCAAATCCAAGCCATTTTCAACCAAGTTTTTGACATGGGATGCTAGACTTCCTGGTTTCCACTTGGGAAATATGCTCTTAACAGTCTTATAAAGATTCCACTTCTGGCCATACTTCATTACTGGGGGTGCCCAAAGCTCTGAAAATCCTGAAGAGTTGATCAATTTCTGAATCCCCATGGAAAAGTGACTTATTAGTTGCTAATTCTGCAAATAGAGTATCTGTACTCCAAACATCAAGAGGAGCTGTGAGCTGACCCCAGCAATACCTCTGTGCCAGTGTTATTACTTCATGGATATATATTTGCTACTAGGTATTCCAGAAACTCTGGCAAGGTTGAAACCATCCAACTTAGTTGTTCCTTTGTTGTCAATAGATATTGAGGCTTTAAGTCCCTGTGAAGAGCTCATCCAGAGTGACAAAACAACATCCCTTGTATGATTTGGCCCAAATAAGTCTTAATATGTGAAGAATCCATGAACTGACTAAGAGGGATAGAATCCAAGTATTTCTTAAGAACCAAGGAATTCAGAGATGCGATTCAAGCTGGAATCCTGTATAAGCACATCTTGAAGACGGACTATATTTAGATGACAAAGTTCTTTTAATAGAGAAATTTCCTGAATTGTGGTACTAAGAAACTCTTCCTCTTTACTTTCTTGTTTGATTTTGTTCATGGTTACCACTTGACCTATAGTTTTGTGTCTACCCTTGTACATGACTCCATAGGTACTTTCTCCAATATTTTCAATATTGGTGTCATATTTCATAATTATCCAATAGGTATAGTGAATCCTGGCTTATTATTCTATCATGGTGGCCTTGGGCAGGTTGGGTTCATAGTGGAGGCAGTTGTGGCAGCTACCTTGTCTGTGTCATTCTTTCTTAAACTTCTGAGAACCCTAAGAATTTTTATTATGAATCATTTTCTAATAATCCTTCTGAGTCTATTGAGATAAGCATTTTTTTTTTCATTTCGTTAATATGCTAAATTTAATTGATTTTTAAAAAGATTTTAAATACTTGTTTACTTATTTGAAAGAGAGAGTGGGAGAAGGGGGAAGGGCAGAGGGAGAGGGAACAAGTAGTCTTCATACGGAGCAGGGAGCCTGATGCAGGGCCTGATCCATGACCTTGAGATCATGACCTGAACCAAAATCAAGAGTTGGATGCTTGGGACGCCTGGGTGGCTCAGTTGGTTAAGCGGCTGCCTTCGGCTCAGGTCATGATCCCAGCGTCCTGGGATCGAGTCCCACATCGGGCTCCTTGCTCAGCAGGGAACCTGCTTCTCCCTCTGCCTCTGCCTGCCTCTCTGCCTGTGCTCGCTCCTGCTCTCTCTCTGACATAAATAAATAAAATCTTAAAAAAAAAATGAGTTGGATGCTCAATCGACTGAGCTATCCAGGTGCCCCCAGTGATTGAGATTTGAACCTTGTGTTCCTGAGGTAAACTCCACTTGGTCATCATATCTGAATTATTCTTAAAAATATTTGATGAATACTTTTCACTTTTTTATTATTTGAGGCATATCTGCATTTTGTGCATCTTCAAGAGACCAGGAGACTCTACTCCCCATTGGCTGCTGTTGAATGACAGTAGTCCCTTGCTGTCTGAATGTGGGTAGACAAGTGTGTTTTGTAACCCTCTCAGATCCTTGAGGGAAGTGTCCAGACCGAGACATATGGGAATCTTGGTGGACTGTTGATAATATCCTGCCCCCTTGAGTCAATTTATTTGTTCAAATCAAGTATTTGTTCAACTTTAATTTGGAGCAGCTGAAAACTGGGGTAGTAAGGGGAGGAATGGAGAGGGAGGACTGCTGATAGAAACCTCAATGTAGGGAGAACATTTAGATCCTGGCTACCCTACAATGACAAATATTCACAATCCAAAGCATGGCTCCTAGGGTCTTAGTTACAACTCCAGGATTGTTTTATGATATTCCTTTTGCTTTTTCTGAGAAGAGTTTTGAAATGATGTTTTTTCCTCCATTGCCTTAAGTTTCTACTGGTGTACTAGTACCCTAGTGATGGACGAGCATACATTTCCTTACATGTTGGAGCACCAGGCAGCTGCTCGGTGGACCCACTCCTTCATCTGACTCTGGCCTGACTATTTTCTTTTAGTGCTTTGAATTTATTAAGGGTTTGAATCGGTATTTGGTGAAAACTCAGTGTCCCCTTCTTTGGGAATCCTAGGAGATGGGTATGAAAGTCTATGAAAATTTATTTTCACTTGAGAGCATTAAGACCAAGCATTAAAAAAAACCTCTTCTGGTCTGCTTGAAAGCTAGGGTCAGTATCCATGTGCTCTGAACAGGGGGACTAAGATATGAGACTCGGAAAAGGAAAATTCCAGTAGATGAAATGATAGGAGAGAGCCTGTGTGGCTCCACCAAGTCCCGAACAGCTGCCAGCTTCTCAAGGAAATATGTGGAGAAGGGAAAGAATCTCTTGGCTTTCTCCCACATTCAGTCAGCTATGGACTTTGGGGTCTGTGAAAATAGCTGGTATGTAGCCTAGAGCAATGCAGTCTCTCTTTCTCTGTCCTCTATCCTGTTTTGCATTTTCCCACTCACCTCTCCTCCTCTAATCTAGACTGGGACAATCAGACAACAAAAGAGTTCTACTTCATAACACAAGTGCAGGTAGGTATTTATAGTAGGGAAATGGACTGAATGAGCTAGCTGCTAAAAATAGAAGGTCTGACTTAATCCATTCAGGAAGATTGTGGCCCAATGCATTTAGGGATAAAATAAATCAGTTCAGATCTAATGTTCAGAAAAAGTAGCCCAGATTGGGATAGTTGGCTTCTCATGAGAAATGATAATAGATTTTTCCAAATGGGCAACAATGGTGGGGATGAGCTTTGCAGGCAAAAGACTTGACCATTAGCCTGGACATCAGAAGATCTTCAAGAGTCTGTTCTAATTTTCCTCCAGGAAAATTGGTCTAAGCCCTCTAAGTTTTGTACTACATACATTTCAGTCAAGCTTACTGAACCCATCGGGGAGATTTGGAGTGCTGACTTAAGTTTGGGTAATACCAATTCTCTGTCAATTTTATGGTTGATGCTCATTCATTTTCCCCACATGTGCAGGTTCTTTGAATGAATAACAAATGCACAGCATTTATTGAGCACTGAGTGCCATGGACCATGCTACACCCTTCTCATGCTATTTTGTTTAGGTCTTACAACAACCCTAGCATATGCTCTCCATTCTGCTGATACAAAAAGTGAGACTTAGCTAGGATTTTCCAAAGCCATGATGTTTGTGGATAGAAGGTTGAGATTTGAACTTAGAGATAGAAACTGAGTCTTCTAGTATTTATGCAGTCCTCTTGACATCTTATTCTGGGCTGTGCATGTATAGGCCCTCAGCTGGTGCTTGTTTATGAAGACTTTCTCAGCTACCTCTCTTTTATCTCTTCCTACCTTGAGTTCAATAGCCTACTGTGCTGTTCAACTTCACATCTACTTTATGTCATCTATTTTATCAGTCAGGAGTGTAAGTTTCAAAAAAAAAACCCTACCTCAACCAACATGATGGTTTTTTTTTTTTTTAAAGGATTTTATTTATTTATTTGACAGAGATCACAAGTAGGCAGAGAGGCGGGCAGAGAGAGAGGGGGAAGCAGGCTCCCCATGGAGCAGAGAACCTGATGCGGGGCTCAATCCCAGGACACTGATATCATGACCTAAGCCGAAGGCAGAGGCTTAACCCACTGAGCCACCCAGGTGCCCCCAACATGATGGTTTTTTAAAAATGACTGTAAATTCTTTGATATTCCTCCCATTGAGAGTTGGGGGTCTGTGCCTCCTCTCCTTAATCTGCTGTTTTGATCACCTGAGCACAGCAAAAGTGACACTGCATGACTCCTGCAAGAGGCTAGGTCATAAAAAGCCATGCAACTTCCGCTTTGTTCTCTTGGAATGCTTATTCTCCATGCTGTGAAAAGCCAAAGCCATATGGAGAGGCCCCATGTGTGGACACACTGGTCATCAGTCCCATCTGAGTCCAGTCTTTGGTTAGCCCAGCCCGGATAACAGACACATAAATGAAGAAGCCACTGGAAGAGGATTCTCCAGGTCTAGTTCTTCTGGTTCCTAGGTGTTTCTGTCATCTGGATGTTTGTTTCCTCAGTAGAGGCTCCAGACATCATGGAGTGGAGACAAACCATTCCACCAGGACCCTGTGTGAAGCCCTGACCCATGGAATCTGAGGAGAGTAAGGAATATTGTTACATTTTAATTATTTCAGCTACTCTTAAATCATACATCAAAATCATATGGTGGTCTATCATTCATAATTATTATTTTAAAACTTTTTATTTATCTATTAATTTTAATTTTAATTCCAGTATAGTTAACATACAGTGTTATGTTAGTTTTAGGGATATAATATAGTGATTCAGTAATTCTGTATATTTACTCAGTGTGCTTCATGATGGGTGTACTCAATCCCCTTCACCTGTTTTACCCATCCCCCCACCCACCTCCCCTCTGGTAACCATCTGTTTGTTCTCTAGAGTGAAGCATTAAAAATTATTTTTAATCTACCAGCTGACAGCTCAGTTAGTTCTTCCTTGGATTATGTGGAAACTATAATTCACTGACGTTTTCCTGTCACCAAGTTTTGGAGTAGCTTGTTACATATAAAGAGCAGCTAGAATATCCAAATTCATTCAACTAGATGGTGAGTTTTAAAAACAGAGACAATGCTGGTTACTTCTCTAGAAAGCTTCTTGACATCCTATTCAGCACTAAGAACATCACTTCTGTTTAGTATGTTTATGTATTGAAGAAAGAGAAGAAGGAGGTTTTTCATAGCAGGGGTCTTTGGATTTTTTCCCTTGAGTATCCCTTGAAAGAATTTGGAGAGACAATGTATGCCCTTGCATATTTTTAATTTGATATCTACAGTTTCCCATTGTAACTCTACATAGTTGCAAAAATTGTGATTTGGGGCATATTGTAAATACTGACATTTAAAAGTAAACCTTTATTTGCTCCTTTTCAAGTTCCCAGTGAAGTCTAAATATCAAGGTGATTTGATACTACTCTGTTCCGTTTACAAATACCCAAAGAAGCTTTTCTTCAGTAGTCAGACATTTTTACATCATTTCTTTTCTCCTTGACTCATATTTTCATTCCACTTTCCCCACAGAATTTTATCCTAATGTAATATATTTTTATGCTTGAAAGTTTTTTATTGATTTCAGTATCATACTTCTTTGCAACAAAAACATACCTATAAATTGAAATAGCATTTTAAAACATTTCGTGTGACTAAAGGCTTTAAGTATTGAAACATTTCTTCTGGATTGAATTCTCATTATAGTTATTATTACTATACAGTTGAGAAACAACATAAATATACATTTTTATATATAATTATTAAACACAAAAAGTGAAATGCATTAGAAGTGCATCTGTATGAAGTGGATGGGATTTTATAAATTTTTTCATCTACCTGTAGATGAATATTACTTATTGCTAGCATGAGACAATTATAAATACAATGCTATTTTTTGTTTATTAAGACAAATGTTGAAAAGATTCACATGAGTACATGGAAAATGTTGTTCATATAGGTAGATGGAAATATAAGGAACATTGTTGCATTTGAATTGAGTACTTCCAACTCATATATTAAAAATCACATAGTGATCTATCATCAGAAATTATTTTTTGACGATCTGTCAGCTGTCAGCTCAATAGATCCTCCTTGGATTATGTGGAAAACACCTGACTTAGGAAAGAACACGTAACCAGACATTTGAGTTGCTCACTTGCAAATGAATTTGTTACCCTCTCATTACAGATATTCACATCAGAATGTCTATTTACTCCCTCTGTTTGGAGCCCTGGAAGTTTATACTCCAGGACGTATCATACCAAGGTTTGGGATGAGTGAGAACTGTGCCTTTCTTTTGGTAAGTGGGAGAAAGTCTTCCCTGAAAGAAGGTGGGTGGGGAAAGAGAACTCTCTTGGTACCTCAATGCAGGCAGATCAATTTTAGGAGAGTCTGCTGGAAAACAGGGTTTGGAAATTGATTCTCGTAAATCTATGCTCCCAAACAAGTCCTTTTGTACTCTTAAGAGTATGTGTACCCGAATTTGAAGACCACTGTTCCAAAAGCTGCTAGAACCATAGCAATGTTGACACTTTTGGATGGATAGGTTTGCTAGAGCTTCTTCCAGGGTATTGGCTCTCAATGGGCTGCTCTGTGCTAAGTGCTTTATAGGGAACAAGACACTGAGTCTTGAGACCAACCTGCAGATGAGGATGCAGGAGTTGAAGGAAAGAGCAGCCATCAAGTACCAATGCTGGGATTCAGGCCCTAGGCTATGGGTTTATAGTGTCTGAGATCTTTAGCCGCTGTGTTAAATGGGGTAGCACAGTGGGCATTGTGAGCACAGCTCTTCACATGAGCTGCTTCCTGGACTGCTGTTGCTTTTAGTTTTGCCTCCTCCTTGGCAAGTTTCTTCAAAGCAGTGGTTCTTAAACTGCATGGCAGGGCTGCGCCGGTGGAATTTCTGATTTGGTAGATCTGGGTAAGGCTGAGTGCATGCATTTCTAACAGGGTCCTAGGTCTGGGAAGCACACTTTGAGAAACACATTTATAAATCATGTCCATCCTCATGGGAGAGACCCCGTTTCTAACACATTTGGGGACTGATATTTTTTTCTTTTAAATGTCTTTTAGGGCTGAGGTTTTTACCTGCCTAGAAGTGAGTATGTATAGCTGTGTACATTACATGGGTATTCCAATACCGGAAATGACCTTGAAAAAGCTTGTACTGTAGAAATTTTGGCTGGAGATTTTTTTTTTGTTTTTTTTTTTTACTTTATTTAAGCTTTATTTAAACATATAATGTAACCCCACCACCCTCACCCAACCCCTCTTCTCCCCACCCCCCTCAGTTTGTTTTATGACATTAAGAGTCTCTTTTGGTTTTTCTCCCTCCCGATCCCATCTTCTTTCATTTTTACTTTTCCTACCACCTTAACTCCCACCCCCGTTGCATCTCCACTTCCTCATATCAGGGAGATCATGTGATAGTTGTCTTTCTCCAGTTGACTTATTTCGCTAAGCATAATGCGCTCTAGTTCCATCCATGTCGTCGCAAATGGTAAGATTTCATTTCTTTTGATGGCTGCATAGTATTCCATCGTATATATATACCACATCTTCTTCATCCAGATGGCCAACAGACACATGGAGATTTTTTAAAAAGTGATATTATCCCAGTTGTGCTGTAGAAGGAGATACGTAAGTGCTCTGGGTCTTCGCCAAGTTGTTCTCTCTGGATGGAATGTCCTCCCCCCATTATTCACCCATTGGTTCAATCTTTCAGACTCATCTCCAGATACTGTCTTCTCTCCAAAGCTTTCTTTCTGGCTGAGTTAAGTACCTTTACCCTGAATTCCTCCAGCCCCACACAGGATTATATAAAAGTGATCTTGTTTAAGTGTTATCTCCTTCACTGGATGATAAATTTCATACTAAGTGCTCAATAAATAATAACTAGCCAACATTTACCATGTGCTAGGCATTTGCTAAATACTTTGTATATAATATTTCACTAAATCCTTGCAACAACCTTATGAAGTAGATACTGTTATCATCTCTATTTCACAGCTGAGGACACTGAGGCACAGAAAGCTAACTTAGCCAAGGGCATATTATTCAGGGGTACGTCCCTGTGATCCAGGACTGACCTGAAGGCTTGCAGCCCCCAAAATATTGATCTATGAGCCCATGAGCTCACCTACATCAATAGAATGCCAGGCCCTCAATTTGTGTGGTGACAAATGCCAAGTGGAATGGATGCTCCATGCTTTGCATTCTCTCCCTTGTGGTAGGCTCCTCAAGAAGCCAGAATGTGTAAGCCTCCATTTGACTAGCCAGCACAAACTCAGACCAGGGGAGTTGGTAATATGGGCCCAGTCTGTAGTGGCCTCAGGTAGAGACAATCCATTGCAGCAACAAGGATGTTGCTATGAACATCGGGTGCGTCCTTGGGCACTATTGCTTCACGGATAAAAGCAGGTTCAAATTCCAGCTCTGCCACTTGCTAGCTATGTGACCTTAGGCCCCCTTCATCTGAAGAAGATGTTGATAATGATGGAACCTATCTCAGGGGCTTGTTGTGAGGGCTAAATGCGTGAGCATATGTAAGGAACGTCGAAGTGTGCTAAGTATATAACAAGAACTGTGGAATTGTTTAGTCTCAGTGCCCCGTGCATACAGTAGGTGCTCAATGCATATTTTGAATTAATTATAAGTGTATGAATGATTAATTTGACTAGAACTTTGTTACAGTCTACCAGTGTTTACTTGATAGCAGTGACTTTCAAAAAATTTGACAGTGACCTACAGTAAAGATATACATTACAAATTGAAACTACTACACAGGTGTATACACAGACACACTTGATGGAAATAATACTTATCAGTATTACATGTGATACATTCTTATCTTTTCTATCCTATTTAACTTAATAAAATACTGGTAACCACTGATACATTTTACCACTTCCTAAGGAGAAAGGGCTGGCAATTTGATAAATCAACTGCCTTAAGAGACTTTCTTCTTAATGGACATATTCCATCTATGGATATGTTACATGGGGCAGGTTTTTATATCTCTGCCCTGACTATAGAAGACAGGCTCATTTTCTCATTTTCAAGTTCTTGGGTGGCTATATTCTGGTCAATAGAGACAGTTTCTCCTGCAGCTGGACACATCTCTCCTCTCTCGGCTAGGGCTGGCCTTGAGGATTGCGCTTCTTTCTAGGGCCAGTAGCCTTCCATGAGGCTACAACTTTCTCAGTACTGGATGGGCTGGAGCTGTGGCCTCAAAGAGACTGTGTCAAAGGGTTTGTGTCATTTGAGTAAAGTTTGGATTTGACTAAGGAAATGCTCTCTTTCCTTTAAGATCTCTTGGTCTTGGTTTGAACCCTTTTACCTAAGGTTGACCTGCACCCGCTGTGGGGAGGGTCTTGGTTTTCCCAGCTCCTGGGCCCATCAGACATAATTCACCACCACTCCTCCTCCTGACATGGGCTATGGGCTCTTGGGTCTTCACCAGTTCTACACTGGAGAAGCCTTTTGCTGGCATTTAGCCCATATTTGTCAGTTTCTGGTGTCTGCAAGGGGTGGGCAGGTAAATGTGTTTTGCTGTTGGAGAAGAGTGAGGGGTAGGCTGGGCTGTGATGTGGTTGAAGGAGAGGGTAGGTGGAAGAGACTGTCCTGAGTTCCAGCTGCTGCTTTGGGTTATGCTTCCCTTTCTGGGGTCACTCTCGGTTTTTCAAGTGAATAGTAAGGCCTGTATCCTTGGGAAACTTTCGTAGGCACCATCTTGGTTCTTTTCAAGGCTTGTGTATAAATCCCTCATGTGATACTGGTTCAAGTCCCAGGAGAGTAAAAGACACGGTTATAGGCCAGGGGGGCTTAATATATCAATGATGATGCTAATAATTCCTGCTACTACTTATTGAGGGTCTCTGAGCTTTGCCACCTGTGGATTCTGCCTCCTAACTCTGCCTGGAAACTGGGTCTCTGCTCTGTAGTTGTGCCCATGATTCACCTTTGTTGTTCAAGTATTTTAAACTCTATTCCATTGTTTCTTGGAAATGCTAGAGATAGCCTTCCCAAACCATGGCCATTTAGGGCTCCTATTATTTCTGGCTTGAGAAGGTGCATACCTCCATCTGTCTCCCCACATTCTTTTTGTCCTTCTGTTCTCCATCATTTTCCTAAAATATTAGTGTTAGTCTATTCCCTCCCAAAGACTTGGTAATGTAGACTGTTTCAATTTGCTGATTTTGCATATGTTCACATTTTCCAAGTATTCCCCAGCCTATTTGTTGTCGACAGTTATTTTTGCAAAGTCTTCATTACTTCCAAATTGTTTAAATGTGTTTCTTGCCCTCCCCCCTTCCCTTTCTATACTTCCTTTATTCTAGCAGTGGGTCCTAGAAATTGGATCTCATGGAGTAGAAGTTAAAAGAAAAAGAAAGAAAGAAAGACAGGGGAACTTACATAGGGTTGCTGTCTTTTTATTTTTCCAAATAAAGACAACCACTGTTTACTTTACTATCACTTCATAAAAGAAGTTGCCCAGTGGAAATTCAGTAGCTATTAATTGCCTTTGTGGAGATATGGTCTCATAGAAGCTCTGTTTCCTCCCTGATTCCAGTTCACTACAATCTTTTGGGCACCTGCCTTGTGCTCAGCACTGTGGTGGACACAAAAGAGGGATGATTAGATTTTTGCCTTTATCCTCAGGGATCCCACAGAGGAGACAAGACAAGCAGCTGTGTAGAACTATAACTTTTGTGTCTATCTTCCCCATGAAACTGAACTTCTTAAAGGTAGAGATCATATCCTATGTCTCTGTGTCCCACTGCACCAGCGTGGTGTCTGACACATCATACATGGCCTGTCAATGTTTGCTCACTCAAAGTGAATTACAGGACAGTGAAAGGTCAAATATACATAGGCGTTCAATGGTAGTCAGTCATGGACCAATACTAATGGTGCTGTACCATGAATTGTAGGATAGGACAGGAAGGTAAGAGTTCGCAGCTGACTCAAAGCGACAGGAAGACTTCATGGAAGGAGATAGTGAGATATGACATGGGCCCTCAGGAGTGAGCAGAAGTCACATGACCTGGCTGTAAGCAATGGGAAAGCAGCTTGAAGCCCAGGTGATAATATTCAGGAGAGGTTATATCTTTGTTTTGCAGGCTAATTGCTTATTTGGAGTTTATTTGGTAGCATGGGGGTGGTGATAGACACCAAAGAATGATTTAGGGTAGTGGTTCCAAACTGGAGATGATGCATCCCCCCATCCCCCAACCTCCACCCCAGGGGATGTTTGGCAATATTTGGAGACATTTCTGGTGCCACTGGCACAATTCTGGTATATGGTACAGGCTAGGGCTGTTGCTCAACACCTTACAATGTACAGGACAGTCCTCTTGTCCTATGAAATAATTGGCTGACCCAGAATGTCAGCAGTGCTGTAGTTTAGGACCCCTGATGTGGGTGATTGATAAGGAATAGGAAATACATACGGTGCTGTCAGTAGGTATTTATGAACACAAGCGATGCTGGGGAGTATGGGCAGTGCTGTGATGGGGTAACACCTCTCTCCTCTCCAAGGAAATTCCCTTTGTTGGCCATCTCCTATCCTACTTCTCTCCCTGACTTGTGTTGCCAGAGGTCCTTCTCCTCTCTTATTGTGCCCTCTCCCCTCCTTGGCCTGTTAGTTCCAGAACTTCTACTGGCTTCCTGCAAGTCTGAAACCTCAGAGCTACCCAGGAAACTCTGGAAGGTTGTTGCACAAGAATAGAATTTGGAGCTGAATCCAAGAGCTCTTGGCCCAAGATAGGTCTTTATCTTCATGTCGTCTAGCCTAAGGTCCTTATGTTAAGCTTCGTGGTCATGTATTTATGCAGAGGGCGTTTTGGCTTTCTCACATTTCTAATCTGCTAAGTCCAAGTTAGGCTTTTTTCCCCCTCTTTTGGGTGCCATAGTGACATTTGTTTACCTTAGAGGTGACAGCAGGGTATAGAGAGGTATGTATTGCTGTGCCATTAATTTTCTATATGTTAGTAAGTACTCTTTGAAAAAAGGAGTTCACAGTGGAATCAAGAAATGAACAAAAAACCCAAACCAACCTAACAAACAAAAACCAAGAGCATGGTTGCAGAGTAAGATTCCGCGTTGCCAGAGGAGGGGAAGGGAGCAGATCAGGGTGAGTGAAATGGGTGAAGGGAGTTAAAAAATACAAACTCCCGGGACGCCTGGGTGGCTCAGTTGGTTAAGCGGCTGCCTTCGGCTCAGGTCATGATCCTAGCATCCTGGGATCGAGTCCCGCATCGGGCTCCTTGCTCGGCAGGGAGCCTGCTTCTCTCTCTGCCTCTGCCTGTGCTTGCTTGCTCTCTCTCCCTCTCTCTCTGTCAAGTAAATAAATAAAATCTTAAAAAAAAAATACAAACTCCCTGCTCTAAAAGAAATGTCAAACAGATATAATATATAGCATAGGGTTTATAGTTAACAATAGTGTATTATATATTTGATAGTTTCTGTGAGAATAGATCTTAAAAATTCTCATCACAAGAAAAACGCTTGTAATTATAGGTGGTGATGGATGGTAGCTAGATATTGTGGTGACCATTTCTCAATATATACAAGTATCAAATGACTCTGTTGTACACCTAAAACTAATGTAATGTTATTTGTCAATTATATATAAATTAAGTTTAAACGTTCAGAAAAAAATTCAGTGGCCACTTATGTCTAGGAAACCACTGGGTTAAACAGATATTTTATTGTAAGACTTCTTTGAGTCCTTATCATCCATACGGACATTTTGAATTTCTGAGAGGAAGACATGGTATTCTATATTCTCAAACTTAACTGATCACGGGACACCTTTTGTATAGCACAGATCGACACTTAGTTTGGGAATCCCAACCTCATGCTTCCATTACTTGTCACATGGTTCTGCAATTTGTTGTTGTTATGAATTTCTTTCCTACTGGACTAAAATCACTGAAGGCCTGGATGGTGTCTTGTGATGTTTGTATTCTCAGTTCTTCCCCCAATTTCTGGCACATCATGGTCCTCAGTAAATGCTAATTGAATAAGTCAATGGGTAATGTATACAGTGCACCTTGCACAGTTTCAATGAATGCTAGTTCTTGCCTCGCTCCTCCCTTTATTCTTTCTCAGTGGATAAAAATGTCTTGGAAGAGATAGGAAGGAGTGGAATGGGGCCGTGAAGTGATGGTGTCTTTGACCTTGACATTTTGATTTACTAAAAAGGCTGCATGAGGATCCACACTCCAATGCATGTGACAGTTAACCAATGTGCCTCTGAGACTTGCTTAAGTCTTGCTGCTTTTTTGTTTGTAACTTCATACCACAGAGTAACTTTGGTTAAGTCTCATCTGGAGCATTCCACTCAATTTGGGACATCAACTGTTAGGAAGGAGGAGATATTGGTTTCGTTAACACCCCTAATCCTGACTGCTTCTTGAAAGGACTATTCAGGAGGGTAAATAAGACATTCATCTCTGATGAGGGTCTTCCTCGAAGGGTACGAGAGATCTGGATATCCCAAATTATGATAATGGTGAAGGAAATGGTGTTGGGTACAGGGACACATTTTAACCTTCTGAAGAGCAGCACGTGTTAAAAAGAAAGATGCTTTGGACTGGCATGACCAAACCTGGGTTTTGGTCTCTGTGCGGTTGTGGTGTGATTGTGGGTGAGTTTCCTGCCCTCCTGGTTCTGAGTTTTCTTGTCTCTAAAATGAAGGTTTGGGACTGGAAGATGTTTGCAGGTCTCTTTGGATTTGATAAAGCATAACTCTGAAACATTGGAGGGTGTGTTGGAGACACATATTTTTCCGGCGGTTTTCAGAGGGCAGAACTGAGACCAGAGTTTGAAGTTTTCCATGGGGGGATGGGGAGGGAAGAAGAGGCCAATTTGCAGCTCAATAGGAAAAAACTCATTTCAGAGGGAGGGAGAAGGCAGACAGTACTTGTCACCAGAAGTGCCTCTATAGCCACCTGCTTTGGCTGTTCTAGAGACAACCTTTAAGACACTTGCCTTCACTTGTTTTAAGTAAACATCTTATTTTAGAATAATTTTAGATTTACCAAAAATTTGTGAAGATAATCGAGAATTTCCATATACCTTATATCCAATTTCCCCTAATGTTAACATTTTGCATTAGTATGGTACATTTACTATAATTGACGAACTGACAAGTATCCATTATTATTAACTGGAATCCACACTTTATTCAGGTTTCCTTAGTTTTTACCTGGCATCCTTTTTCTGTTCCAGGATCCCATCTAGGATATCCCCTTACAATTATGTTCCTCTTGGCTATGGCAATTTGTCAGACTTCCTTTGTTTTTGATGACCTTGACAGTTTTGAGGAGTACTGGTCAGGCATTTTGTGGACTGTCCCTCAGTTGGGGTTTCTCAAGATTAGACCAGGGTTGTGGGTTTTTGGGAGGAAGACCACAGAGGTGAAGTGCTCTCCTCCTCATCACATCTTATCAATATGACTTATCATTAATGATGCTGACCTTGACCCCCTGGCTGAGAATAGTGTTCGTCAGGTTTCTCTGAATTACAGCTATTATTTTTGTTCCTTTTTGTAGTGTGCTCTTTAGAGGGAAGTCATTAGGTGCAGCCCACACTGATGGAGTGGGAAGTTAGGCTCCCCCTCCTTGGGGAGAGTCCTCAGTTTTCCATCAAAAAATAAGAATTATCTTGACTTTTGCTCACCTCCCAGGTCTCACACAGAGCCCTAAGTGCAATGAGTGAGACTGTTCTCACTTCTTTGTCAAAGTGAGATAGCTAATCAAGGCGCGGGGATTTACTTAAGCGAAGAAATGATCATTCTTCCCTGTAGAAGGGTTACCAGAATGCTGAATTTGCTAATTACTCTTCTCTCTGCTTCTCCCAAGCAGTGATCTTGAGGGATGAGACAAATCTGTCTTAAATGAGGGCTGTAACTGGGGAATCTGGGAGGCTGAGGGAGAGGGAGGGTAGCCACTTACCCAAAATGAAGGGAGGTAGGGCACAGGCAGAACTGAAGTGGCCTGAGGGATCGGTGAAGAGGGAATTAACAGAGAGTTTGGTCTCTGGGTCTAATTGAAATTCCTCAGTCTGTGCCATCTATCAACATTTCTTCTGGATTACTGCTTGTCCCCCTGCTAATGGGGGTTGAGGAGAAATGTTTATCTTGGGTGCAGTAGCTGGATAGAAAGTCTGCTTAGACGGAATCTTTTGACCTCTGTTCTCAACCAACTGCCATTATCCTCTAGATCAGGGTTTTGACAGCCTTGTTTTCTCTTCTGCTCATATCCAGAGTTGAGGTTTGTGCTCAAGACTGCCTTTTTTAATTGGCGGTGTGATCTTTGATCCCCCACTTCCTCATGGGTAAAATGATGTGTTAGTTTGAATAAAAAATATTTTTTATATTTATATAACATATTCGTGATATGTTATTCCTTTTTACACTTCGGGAAGAAATTGCTAATTGATCACATCATTTTCTCCTCCTGAGGACAGATGTGGCCTCAGAATCCTTCTCAAAACAGTGTTCTACGTGTTAACTAAGTATCAGTTGGTGTGGGCAAGCAAGTCAATGATTTGCCATCCCTGGAGTAGATGCTCTTTTGGGGTCTGAAGATTTTAAGGTTCAGATTGGCATGATTCATCCATTATTCAATAAACAAATATTTCTGCATATGTATGTGTGCCAGGCACTGTACTAGACACTGGGTAGACTTGATGGATAAAAGAAACATGGTCCCTGTCTTTGTGGAACTTATAAATGGTAAGTCCTTTGATAAAAGTCATGTGTTGTATCCCCATAGTTTGCACAACTGGGGAAGTCAAAGTCATTTGCCAGTGGGAGAGGTAGGAAATAGAGGTTATTAAGCACTTTGGGCAAGTTTCAAATATATTTTCTCACATAATCCTCACAGCCATCCTCTAAGTCAGGTAGCACAAGAAGTTGCCCAAGGGCCAAGAGTGGTAATGGGTAAAGCAGAGGTTGGATCTTCAGTCCATGTGATGCCAGTGGCAATGGTTTTCTCACTCATGGTATCCAACCTTTCTGTTCCTCAATAAAGAGGGTATCTTCAGTGAGGAAGGAGGGCAAATCAGAGTCCATGCAAGGGAGAAAGAAAGGCTGGATGCATTTAGCTGACCTCCAGCTGCGGGGGCTCTGGCCGAGGCTGCTGTGTGGGGCCGATGGTGTCATTTGGCCCAATGACGCAGGCTCTGGCTAGAACAGTGCTATAAATGAGGCCAGCCCACAGAATGTGCCTCCTCCTGCCCCCTGGATCATTTATCACAGCATATCAGCCTGATTTTTGCTTACGTGTGCCTTGTACTTTTGGTGTAGCCTCCTGGTTTCTAAGCTGTTTAAAGCTCTGAGGTTTCTCCCTATACTTTCGTGCTGCCTTGAGCTGGGTGATGCCTGGAAAGATGTGTTTAGGGAAGAAGAGGAAGGAGGCAAATATTGGGCCTAGCTCGGTTGAACTTGCTCTCTGGGGTGTGGCTCTGCTCCAGACCTAGACCTTGATTAGGGCCTGAGCAGCCAGCCCAGGCTTGCTCTGTTCTCATACCTAGTATCAAGCTTTCCATGAGAATTTTGCAGGTCAGCTGCTGAATGCCCAGAGTTAGATCACAGAGACTAATGATATTCAGCGTTTGGAGGTCCAGAAAGTTCTCCATCACTAGTAGGTTCAAGCTGGGTGACATAAAGGACTTTCTGCAAAAGAGAGAGGGAAGAAAATTTCTAAGGCTTCATTCAGATAGTTCCAAAGACTACAAAGACTCCCTTTTCTTCTAGAGAAGCCCTCCTTTTCTTCATTTCCAAAATAACAGTTTAGTGGACTATGCAGATCTCTCCCCCCTTTTGAGTGAACTAAGCCTCCCAGTCGGTCCCAATTGTTTTTAGTTGTGTTTCCCTGAGAGTAAAGCTTGAAGCAAGGACTTATGCTCTGGTAGCTTCTTTGGGAGGGGACGGTGGACACTGGATGTGCCACTCAGAATTTCCATCAGGATTGCACGGCTGATTCCCCATCTGCTGGGGGTGCCGTGGCTGACAGCTTGGGGCTGCCTCAGTTATGAAGAGCCACCAGTTCAGGGTCACAGCCACTTCTGGAGGGGATTACATCCAATGACTAATGGAAGCCAGGATACATCTCTAGCCCCTTCATCCCCACACAGGGATCTCCCAGAAATGTCATCTCAGCTTCCATAGTCCTCCAAGGGTCAGTGGAAGGGCACCTGCTGCTTCCGGCCCTTACTCTGCACAGGTGTTGATTCCCAGAGCCCACGAGCAAATCCAGCCTTCAAGTGCAGGTGCCACGCAGGGTCTGGGAAAACAGTTGGTAGGATAGAATGGCGGAGCTGGATCGCTATTGCTTGGAGGGCCGCGAGGACCAGCTAATGAAAGTAGGTGGAGTGGCTGCAAGCTTTAATCTTGGGATTTGGGATGTATGCCTGCGGACAAGGCTGGATTTCGGTGTAGTGTATCAGCATTCGAGGAATATGGGGTAAATAGCAGCCATGAAAGCGGGGTGGCTGTTACTAAGTGTTGATTTGTGATCCCTCCACCTAGAGAGCCTGCCAGGCTCTGTTTGTGTACCCTCTCCTTTTGTTGTGTTCGGAAATCACCTCTGTGTAGTGAGCCGGTGCCATAGGAGGGCTCATCTGGCTTGTTTCTCTTTTGTTGGTCACCACGGTGCTGTGTTGGCTGTTACTTCTGAAAACTGATGCTCCTATGGTTTTTCTGGTTTTCCGTGTTTAAGGTAGGAGGGTAAATCTGGGCCCTGTCATTTTATCTCGTGCAATGGCACAAGTCCTTTGTTTGTTTATTTTTTAACTTACCACTTGATCAACACAAGGGATTGTAAAGGGAATGCTCGGTGGTTGTGGTGAGTGACGGGAGGTAACACAGTCAGGGTTCTAGAGCTCAGCTGTTAACTTGACCGAGCCTTGCTAGGATTTTTTCAGCCAAAATTGATGATTTTTCTGTCCTGCGGAAGTAGGTCTCTTTCCATAATGCTCCTCCATGGAGACTGGTTGGTGTCTCTGCCCACCACCCACTTCCAACAGGGGCAGCCGTATGTGCTGACATCCGAGTTTTGTCTCAAGGATCAGGGCTGTTTGGTCTGGGTAGTGACTGCCAGTGGCGCTCGGTGGCAGCAGGAGCAAGAGGGTGTGTAAGATGGAAGAACCACAGAAGTGGGTGCGGGGTGCATAAAAGAGACCAAAATTCAATGCCCAGCAGGCAACCAAGTAAACACAGGAAGGAAGCAGAAGGCCAGGCCTGTGACTGTTCCTGTGCCCAGGCTCGGAGCACCAGAGGCATTTTCTTTCTGGGAGAGTCAGTGGGTCCAGGGAAAGGTGCAGAGTCAGAGTGATGCCGGGAGGATGGGCCTGAGGAGCTGGGTCTGGCGATTCTACCGTGAGGACATTCTTTGTTGCGTTCTGAGTCTGACCTCTCCCAGAGAACATCAGATTTTTGGTTCAGAAACCTATGTAGCTTATGTCCATTGGGGAAGGTATGTGCTATGGTGAGTGCTGGGAAGTGTATAAGCTTGACGATTCACAGACCTGTACCCCTGGGGCTAATAATACATTGCATGTTAATAAAAAATTAAAAATTAAAAAGAAAAGAAACTTATGAAGCAGGCTAGCCTTTCCCAGGAAGGCTGGGACAGGGTTGATTTTAGTGTCTGGTGCCACTCTTCCAGAAGTGACTTCCTCGGAGTACAGTCCTGTGAGGCACTACTCCTTCTGTGTCACGGAAGCTGGGCAAACAATGCTTTCTGTGTTCTCATCTTGAAGAGTCATCAGCAAGTTCAACGTTCTTAGAAACCCTGCCATGAAGAAAGCAATTTAATTTTACCTAGCTGTTCCTGCCTTTGCCCTGCCACAGGAAACAGGAAGTCCCTCTATGGTAACCAGCTGGGGGTAGGGGGTACACTTAGTTCACAAGAGGAATTATGGGAGATTGTGGCTCAGTCTTTCTCCCCTGCACACCACCAGTCCAGCAATGCTGGTTCTCGGGTTTCTGGACTCCACCAGCTAGTTCTAGCTAGCTAGTGCCTTTGCAGGAGCAGCTTAGCTTGTCCTCTGTGCTAGAACACTGTCCCATGTCCATCCCTGCCTTCAGTGACTGGCTCATTCTTGACTCTGCTCTCCCCTCACCTGCTCCCACAGGTTCTCCTGGCCACCCTGGCTAAAGTCGGCTTCTGCCAGTGATTTTATTTCCTTCATAGGGCTTCTCGTCTCCCCAAATTATCTCAGTTCATTTACTTGTCCTTCTGTGCAGATGAAATTTCCAGCAGAGCTGGGATCCGGTCTACTCCACCATGGCCTGCCCACAGTCTAGACCTGCATCAGGTGTTTCATACGTGATAATAGTTAACAGCCACCAGGTCTGATGCAAAGCTCCTGTGGGACAGGCGCTGGTCTTGGAGCTTTCCCTGTGTTACCTCGCTTCCAAGATTTGGGGAGTAAATTAAGGAGGGAAGTCTCCCCGCCCCATCCTTACAAATCTGGCTGATGTGATGTCTCGTCCTACCCTGACTGGGAAGGTCTTGTGGCCAGCATTAGCTCTCTGTCTCTGCCTATCACACGACTGACGGCTTAGGACCCACGATGCATGTACGGATCATAACTCATTGATTCCCTTCTTACTAATGGTTCATTTTTATTTTTTATTTTTTTTTAAAGATTTTATTTATTTATTTGACAGAGAGAGATCACAAGTAGGCAGAGAGGCAGGCAGAGAGAGAGGAAGGGAAGCAGGCTCCCTGCTGAGCAGAGAGCCCGATGCGGGGCTCGATCCCAGAACTCTGGCATCATGACCTGAGCTGAAGGCAGAGGCTTTAACCCACTGAGCCACCCAGGTGCCCCACTAATGGTTCATTTTTAAAAATACCAACTTTATAGCTTGGTTTGTAATATATTATTGTGGTAGCTTTGTTGGGGAAAAAGATACTTTCTGAACTGTGCTGCAGTGTTGCTGGAAAGCCTCTCATTGGGCTGGTAATATCCAAATATGAGCTTTTCACTGGCAGGAACTTTCACTTAACTCAGTCAGCAGACATTCACTGAGCACAAAGCATGTGGCCGACACTGGTCCAGGTGCTGGGGACAGTGTGGGACTAGAAGGCGCCGTTCTAGACGTCCTGTGCTTAGGCTCTAGCTGCGTTTTGAGGTTCTCCGTACATCTCATGATGTTAACACGGGACTGGACATTCATTCATTCTCCTGTTCACTCATTCACCCATTTTTGAGTACCAGTGGGTTTTGGGCGCTATGTTTGGTTGCGTTGTATGGACACAACAGTGGGTATCCAGAGGCACATGTATGGGAGGAGGGGACGGATAATAAAAAAAATCCTAAGCCCTATGAAGCAGTATGAAGGAGTTAAATATAGTGTGGTGGTAGAAAGATGAGGAGGTGTTCAGTGAACCCTGAGAGGGGGCTGCTTTTCACAGCAGTGGAACAGGAGTGCCCCAAGGTGGGAGGATGTCATCGCTCTGAGAACCCAGGGAAGGCTAGTGAGCCGGGAGCTCAGGGGAGGGGACATTAATAGGGGCTGGGGTAACACTGGACAAAGAGAACAAAGACTTTTTTTTCCAATGTAACTCAGTCCTAGGCTTGCAGCTCATGGTTCCCCATCCCAGGGTGAGTAGGACTGGAGACAGAACTGTCCTTTGAAGGCCACCTGCAGCGTGGCCCCCTGGGTGCTGGCCCGGAGCTGAGGGCTGGTGCTTGGTGCAGAGCTGACACGGGCCGCTACCGCTTTTAGAATAAATACTACCAAGGAATAGACTGCCTCCTCTGAATCCCTTCCCGCTTGGAGTGGTGTGGGCACAGGTCAAACATTGATTCAGCTGCTGGCTGGAAGGGGTTCGGGGCGGAGGGGGCGGGGCCGGCGGCAGGAAGGAGGCGGGGCAAACTGTCGGGGGAACAGAGTTGGGGGAGGCCCACTCAAGGGTTAATTCCTCCTGCCAGTGTCTCTGCCCCTCTCCGCTCACAGGCTGTATTTATAGATGGGATAATTGCCGAGGCTTTGAAAGCAGCGTGCTGGAAGCAAGGCGCTGGTGCGTGGGGGTGGGGAGGCCTGGGTCCCACCTGCTCCTGGGAGCTGCCCCTCCCCCACTCTCCCTTCCTCCCCCTGAGGCCTCCTAAGGAGACTCAGCTCTGGATGGGGCCGCACTAGCAGCGTTCTCGCCAGGTAGGAAGTGCCTCACGTTTAGCTCCCCCGACAGCCTAAGCAGTGGGTAGTATCTTTTGCTCCAGCTCCTGGGTCAGGCCTTCCCGGACCACCTTAGCTAAGGGGGCCCTACAAATGAACCCTTACCCAGCCACTCTCCAGCACCTCTCGCCATGTTTTACTCATTTCATAGGGTGGATCAGCATCAGAAAATGATGGTGTTTGTTTATTTTTTACTAGTTTACTTAGTGTCGGCTTTGTCTACCCCGTTTTCTGAATACCTGGCCTAGAATAGGCCTTCCTTAAATATTTGTTAAATCAGTGACTTATTTAACAGAAGAGGAAACTGAGGTTCAGAGCTGCGAAGTAATTCTTGGGGTCACAGTGTGAACCGATGCCAGTTTTAGTGTCCAGTCCGGAATTTAGTGTCCGGTCTGATGGTCTTCAGAGTTTAATGCTTTACTAGTGGACCGGGAGCCCCAACAAGGATCCAGGCTGCTAGGGGAGGGTGGGGAGTGGTGTGTGTATGTGTGTATACGTACATGTGTGTACAGAGCTCCCTCATTGTCCTGGCCAGAAGGGCAAGTGCTGTTCAACTGTGGTTAGTCGTTGCTAGGTCTTTCCATTTTTCAGGACAAGACAGAAATCAGGGTCTTTATGTGAAATTTCCTGGTTTTTAAAGGCTGGCAACAAAGCCACACGAAAAAAACATAGCATGCAGCATGGGCCGAGCACAACACAGCTGGGAGCTGGATGGGGCGTGCAGTTTGCAACTTCTGCCTGCCATCACCTGCCCTGCATTGAGAAACAACATTGGTAACAAGGACACTGCACTTCAGACACATTAAAACCCTTCCTTACCTAATACTTCTTTTAATACTCAGGATGTCCCAGCAGAGAGGTAGGGGGGATTGTTGCCTCCATTTTACAGATGAGCAGACACAAACCTGGAGGGATTCCCGTGTAGCCACACAGCAGTGGCACACAGAGTGAGCTCTCACTCTGGGTCCTTTGCCTTCCATTCCAGGGTTGTCTCCCCTGCCCAGGACCACCTCGGTCCATGTGTTTCATTTCTCCATCTCAGTATGGGGGGAGAAGAGAGGTTGCGGGGTGAATGAGGGTGAAGAAAACCTATGCCAGGCCACCCAAAGGTTTGGGAGGCCCCCAACAGGATTAATTGCCAGCTTTGTACAGCGGGACCTGGGCTGGCTCTTGTTGAGTGAGGCAGTTATCAAAATACTGTCCTGCTGAATAATGATACAGCTTTGTAATGCACTTTAATTCTGACTGGGCTCAGACCATCCTCAGTCAGCCCAGCGAGAGCAGGGGAACCCTTGGCTAGTCCCCAAGCTCTTGTATGGTGTGGTGCCTCCCCTATTCCAGCCCAGGGCGACCCCAAGAGTAGAGAGGCAACACATGACTGCTGAGTGAAGGAATGAATTCCTGGGGGCCAGAGGGGATCAGGGAAGGGGACCAGGCAAGGGGATCAGGGAAGAGGACTTTTGAATAGTGAAGATGATGATGATGTCATATTCATAACTAGCATTTAGCGTGCACCTGTGTATTCCAGACACTGTCTTAAGCCTTTGCCCTGTCTGTCGGGGTCATCTGTAAATCTAGAACAGTGACCTGTGCTTTGTAAGTGCTTAGAACACTGTTAGCAATTAATACTTCATTTAGTCCTCACGGCAACCCTGAGAACAGGCATTATTCCTGTGCAAGTAAGGAAACCAAATAACCCGGCCAGTAAGTGGTGGGGGCCCAGGACCGGACCCCTAGCCTTGTGACCCCAGTGCTGGTGCTCTGACCTGCTAGGGAATCCCAGAGGAGGGAGGTTGCTAGAGAGACAGGAGAAGTGAGGAAGAACATCCAAGAGTCAGGGAAGGAAGGGTTCCTGTGGGAACCAGGCTGAGAAAGGGCAGCACATGCGGGCCTCAGGCAGAAAAGGGCAGTATGAGCGAGGAGCCGGAGTGCAGATCGAACCTCCCACCCTCCAGCCCCCACGTTTCCCATGTGAATGCACATGACGGAAGCTGACAGATTCAGGATTAATCTAAAGGTTGCTGCTCTCTGAGTACCAGGTGGACATTTGCCCGAAGCGTGGCTGGAGCATGATTTGTAAGCTGGGCTTGACCTCGGCTGCCAGCCAGGACCTGTACCTTCTGTGCCTCTCCGCGGAGGCTGGCAGGACCAGGGCCCCTTGCTGAGACAGGTCAAAAGGGTTTAAAAACAGGCAAGAAACAAGAGAATGGATCAATTTTTCTCAGGGAACTTAATGCTCTGTGAAGGAAATGTGTAATTATATGAACTTACCTGTGTGGGAGAGACCTGAACCCTTATCACCTTTGTGGGGGGCATTGTCCAGAAACTTTGAGTACGTGTGTCCGCAGTTCATGGTTTTAAAGAAGATGAGGAGGAGCGTGTACTTTATTTTCTTCTTTCTCTTTCTTTTTCCTTTTTTGTCCATTTCCATAGTAAAAACCTTTGGTATCATCTTATACAAATACAAAATGGCGGTAGGAGCCATAGCCCCCATGATCCTGCCAGGCCTGGGAGCCAGAGCTGCTGCTGGGTGCAGTGAGGGCCCCATCAAAGCTCACCTCAGGGTGGCCGAGCTAGTCTGGTCATGTCTGAAGATGAGCTGAAGGAGGCGGTGGTCAGAGCACTCTCCTGGAGCAAGGCAGGCTAAGTGAATCTGAGAAGGTGTTTAAAATAAGATCAGGTAGGCTCATTCTAATTCTCCTTCCGTGCTTGATAGTTTGTAGAGACCAAGTTTTGGCCAAGATGCTGTAGGAGTAAGACAGTTGGGGGCTTCTAAAAAAAAAAATGTTTCCTTCCTGGTAAGTGAGAATTATGGTGGGAAAATGCTCTTCTCTCTTCTGAACACTGTTTTGGATACTGTTGTGTGATATGAAGCTTAGTGTGTGGCAGCCATGTCATGACTCTGAATGAAATGTAGTGTAATGAGGATGGCGGAGGATTTATGGAACTAGGTCTCTAAAACATGACTGAGTTGGGGTACTTATTTTGGGACTATCTACCTCTACCTTCTCCTTCTTGTCCAGTAGGTAATAAACTGTCTCTATGGTTCAAGCCACTGTTAGTCCTATTTCTACTCCTTGTGCTTGAAGTAGGCCTGATTGGGAAGGATAAACTTGGAGGCTATCTACCTGGGTTCCAGGCTTCTTGAACTGACTCCTAGAACCAGCGTTACTTGTCCCTTACTATTTTTATGTGAGGGAACTTAGTGTGGCTCTTGGATGTCTTTTCCCTGGTGTGCTTTGCTCTATTTGATTTCCTTGTTGCTTTTCCCTTTACATAAGACCAAACAAAATTGCCTTGAAAATGAAACTCCCCTTGTCAATTCAATCAAGAAATGCCCTGGCCAAGTG
The DNA here is from genome assembly GCA_003697995.1 of Taxidea taxus jeffersonii. NCBI lineage: Eukaryota > Metazoa > Chordata > Mammalia > Carnivora > Mustelidae > Taxidea > Taxidea taxus. The sequence goes on from RCUC01169608.1 coordinate 39,928, forward strand.
CATTGGAAGAGCCACAAATACGGTGAGTCCCCTTGGTCCATGGTGGCAAGGGAATGGGGAAGAGGACCTCTAAATAACTAACATTAATTATGCACCTGTATATGCCAGACATAAGAAAAGTTTTTCTGGATTCTCAGTTTTATTCCATCAATCTATACATCGAATCCTTTTGCCAGTGCCATACTGTCTTGATTACTGTAGCTTGGAAATTGGGAAATATAAGTCCTGCAACTTATTCTTTTTCAAGATTGTTTTGGCTATTTTGGATCTTTGGAATTTCCACAGAAACTTTAGGATCAGCTTGTCAATGTCTGCAAAAAAGGTAGCTGGGTTTTGATAGGAATTATATGAACTCTGTGGATCCACTGGGCATATATTGTCATCTTAATAGTATTAAGTCTAATGCTCCATGGCCATGGGATGGCTTTCTTTTTTTTTTGTTTTTTGGTCTTCATTAATAGCAACAACATTTTGTAGTTTTCAGAGTATAAATTTCACACTTCTTTTGTTGTTTATTCCTAAGTATTTTATTCTTTTTGATTCTATTGTAATGGAATTGTTTTCTTTTTTTTTAATTTAATTTTATTTTTTTCAGTGTTTCAAGATTCATTGTTTATGCACCATACCCAGTGCTCTATGCAATATGTGCCCTCCTTAGTACCCACCACTAGGCTCACCTAACCCCCCCAATCTCCTCCCCTCCAAAACCCTCAGTTTGTTTCTCAGAGTCCACAGTCTCTCATGCTTTGTCTCCTCCTATCATTTCCCCCAATTCACTTTTCCTTTCCTTTTCCTAATGTCCTCTGTGTTTTCTTAATTTCATCTTTAGATTGTTCATTCATTGCAATCGTATTGAAATACAATAGATTTTTGTATGTTGATTTAATATCTTGCAGTCTTGCCGAACTCATTTCTTCTGAGTAATTCTTTTTTTTTAAAGATTTTATTTATTTATTTGACAGAGAGAGATCATAGGTAGGCAGAGAGGCAGGCAGAGAGAGAGGAAGGGAAGCAGGCTCCCCACTGAGCAGAGAGCTCCCAGGACCCTGGGATCATGACCTGAGCCAAAGGCAGAGGCTTTAACCCACTGAGCCACCCAGGTGCCCAGGCGCCCCTCTTCTGAGTAATTCTTACTGGGATAAGTATTTCTTGTTCTCCTTAATTCTCCTTGTTTCTGAACTCCAAGCCTTCTGGATCAACTTTGGCTCCATAAAGGGTTTTTTTTTTTCTTTCCATTTTTGATATAAGTAAATAAGTCATTTACAAAGCAAATAAACATGATGAAAGTAAACATTCCTCCATTCTTTACTGGTTTTACTTTTGCCTTCGGTCTGAGATTTAGAGTGAGATGGGGAATCATTTTAGGTATCTGGGGAAGGAAGGAAAAGGAGGTCCATTTACTGAGGGAATTAGAGGGTTTGAGTAGAAAAAGGAACAAAGGAGAGGGAGTGAGAAAGCAGAAATACCCAGCACTGTGAACAAGTGTAAGGAAGCAAGCAGAACCCACGTTGGTGAGAGAAGAGTGAGAGGGCATGGAGTGAGGTTTGGCTTTAGAAAAAGGCTCATCAAGTATCCTGTGCTGCGTTTGCCTGCCTCCCCAGGGTAAGGGGTGCCAACAACTGTCCGGGAAGGACTCTGGTGTTGGTGTGGCTGGGAGCAAAGAACATGACTGCCACCCAGCTCTCAAAGTCTATGTCAACGAGCATTTATTGCATATCTGCTATGTGCCTGGCACGTTCACAGCTCCTTAAAATGACTCTGCAGCATAGATCTTGGTATCTCTTTTATAGGCAAGGGAATTAAGTTTTAGGCAAGTTCAGGAATTTTCTTTTAGTGAAGGACAAAGTCAAAAGTTGAGAACTGCCTTCTTCCTACTGTGCTGCGTGGCTTCCTGAGCCCTCTTTTAGGGAGGCAAGCTCTGCTGGGTCTTCCCAGCTTTCGCTCCTGCAGGGGGTACCTCCTGTGCCTTCCCTGAAACTTCTCTCTTAGGGTAGGGTATGCTTGCAGGTTGTGTATGTGTGTGTGTGTGTGCATGCAAGCACACTCCTAGGTCTGTTTGTGTCACCATTTTGCAAAGTATCCCAAACTCAAACTTTAGTTCTAATAACCAGAGTTGTATGCCTTATTCAGCACTTGCCTCGGCACAGGTGGGAGAGCTGAGGATGGGAAATGTGAAATACACCCTCCCATTTGCCCTCAGAGATCTACAGCCAGTTCTTTAAGTCAGTTGGGAGAGCGACTTCTCTTTTATATTTGGGCAGACTGGCTTGTCGGATTTGGGTTTATGAATCTAGAAACCCCTGGCCATCCCACTAAGACCTTGGCTTGGCTAATAATATTGGCCACCTGGAAAAGCAACTGGGGCATACTTGGGTCTCAAATATTTGCTGAACATTGACTGGATGGATTCTAGTCCTTGCTCTAGCAAGCTCTAGCAGCATTATTGGGGGCTGTAATCTGTCAGTGATTTTGGAAATTAGGAGGCAGGTCAGGTGTGGGATAGGCAGAGCTCTCTGTTGTAATAGATCCCACTTTCATAAGCTCATCTGTCTGTTGAGCAAATAAATATTTATTACTTTCTGAGAAGGTTCCAGGACTGACCAGCCAATGAGTTTCAGAACTCAGGAATTTAGAATTTAGAGGGGCGACACACGTAAATAGTTACAAGTACCCAAATCCCGGGCACTGCTGTCTTTTGTTACCATGTGGCTTTTCTTGACTAAATGACACCTGTCATCTTGCCTGCTCCTTTCTCCTTTTTCCTTTCCCAGGCTTTCTACAGTACTTCCCACCTCCAGCCCCCTCTCTTGTTTCAGCGCTGGGTGTGAGTTTGCCCTTCTTCTTGTGGTGGAAGCTTCCCATTCCCCCTTTCTGAAGAGCTCCAGACAGATGTTCTGTGTAGATAAACTGGTTAGTTTCCGTTTGCAAGTCCCTGTCCTGTCTCATCCATGCCATAAATTCTGGGGGAGCATCCTGTGGTCAGGATGGGCTCTGCAGAGCACTTTCTGCCATCTGAAGGCCAGTTACAGGGAGAGATGCCATAGGAGGGTATCCTCTCAGGCTTAATTCTTCCTGGGTGAATTGCATGGGACCAAGTTCCCACTCTTTTTTTAAAAATTTTTTTAATTTTTTTTATTTTTATTTAAGCTTTATTTAAACATATAATGTAACCCCACCACCCTCTCCCAACCCCTCTCCCCCCCCACCCCCCTCAGTTTGTTTTATGACATTAAGAATCTCTTTTGGTTTGCCTCCCTCCCGATCCCATCTTGTTTCATTTTTTCTTTTCCTACCACCTTAACTCCCACCCCCGTTGCATCTCCACTTCCTCATATCAGGGAGATCATGTGATAGTTGTCTTTCTCCAGCTGACTTATTTCGCTAAGCATAATACGCTCTAGTTCCATCCATGTCAAAGCAAATGGTAAGATTTCATTTCTTTTGATGGCTGCATAGTATTCCATTGTATATATATACCACCTTTTCTTTATCCATTCATCTGTTGATGGACATCTAGGTTCTTTCCATAACTTGGCTATTGTGGACATTGCTGCTATAAACATTCGGGTACACGTGCCCCTTTGGATCACTACGTTTGTATCTTTAGGGTAAATACCCAGTAGTGCAATTGCTGGGTCATAAGGTAGCTCTATTTTCAATTTTTTGAAGAACCTCCATGCTGTTTTCCAGAGTGGTTGCACCATCTTGCATTCCCACCAACAGCCAAGTTCCTGCTCTTGGAGGGAAAACAGTTCTTAGCGTTTTCATCACTGTCCCCCTCATTGAACATGTCTTTGAAGAAGGACATTCGGTGGTCCAGATATAGGGCCAGAGATTGGAGATATGTGTGGCAGTTGCCCCCATCCTCATTCTTGTAGTTTTGGTGAAACAGGAAGTGCCTATCAAATGATAGCTAATAACATAGGGAATCAAGAAATCTCACCATTAGAGGGGACCTTATCACTAACTCCAGTACTTTTCAAACTTCTTTGTTATGACTTATAGTAAAAATACATGGATGGAACTAGAGCGTATTATGCTTAGCAAAATAAGTCAACTGGAGAAAGATAACTATCACATGATCTCCCTGATATGAGGAAGTGGAGATGCAACGGGGGGTGGGGGTTAAGGTGGTAGGAAAAGAAAAAATGAAACAAGATGGGATCGGGAGGGAGACAAACCAAAAGAGACTCTTAATGTCATAAAACAAACTGAGGGGGGTTGGGGGGGGAGAGGGGTTGGGAGAGGGTGGTGGGGTTACATTATATGTTTAAATAAAGCTTAAATAAAAAGAAAAAAAAAGAAAAATAAAAAAATACATATTACATATGTTTTTTATATGAACCAATATGCAGCATACACATTTACATAGGCACATGAATACTGAGTATATAAAGAATAACAAAGTTTTACAAAGCAGTACTTACCCTTACTATGCTTATATTTCCAGTTCTATTACATTTAAAAATGTTGACCCTTCAACTGACTAAACTGATTTTATGACTTGGTATCTCAATGTTAAGTTTCAAACCGCTGCTTGAAAAACACTTTTTTTTTTAAAAGATTTATTTATTTACCTGAGAGAGTGCAAGTGGGAGGAGGGGCAGAGGGAGAGAATCCTCAAGTAGGCTCCCTACAGAGTGGGAATCTGGACACGGGGCTTGATCCCATGACCATGAGACCATGACCTGAGCAGAAATGGAGAGTCAGACGCTTAGCTGACTGAGCCACCCAGGTGCCCCAAAACCATTCTAATCTAACAGGAATGTGGAGCTGACATTCGCTCTGGTTTTCAGGTGGTTGTATAGTCTTTGCTTGGATTTCTCTGATAGGTAACTTGGTACTCACCTAGGAAGTCCGTTCTGTCTTTGGACAGCTGTCTGTACGGTTCTCCTTACAGTCTTAGATCTGGTCTTTTACCTTTGACTGACTCATTGTCCTTCTGCATAAGATCCCTTCAGAATACTTGTTGTGTCCTCTTTTATCCCTTTGTCTGCCGTAATGTCGTAGCTCTGGGTCGGTGGTGCTTGTGCTAGTGTGCACCAGCTTCTAAGAGCCAATTTCCAAATTTTTAGGAATTTTGGGAACTGATTACTCAAGTCACTATTAAAAATTAACTAGGACTTACAAATCTATTGAAAACAAAGGTAATAGGTACTTACAACTCCTCACTTTTTGTTTTACTACTTTGATTATGATCTGCTCTTGTAGTTGTGTCTATTATATCTGTAACGGTGGAAATATTACATGAAGGTGTGCAGTTGCCCATCTCTTTCCAGCTCTGGGTTCAGTTGTGCCATGTGGGTAGCTTGATCTTGGCCACGGCGGGGGTGTGTACACCATGGAAATCAGCAGATACAGCAGGACCCCTGCCCCTTGGAAAGCCAGTGGTTAGGCATGCATCAGCCTGCCGTTTCTCTGGGGTTCTCCTGCTTGGGTTTAATCTCAGCTTCTGCCCTTGCTAGCTATGTGTGCTTAACATCCATGCTGAGGGTTGCTTTGAGGATTAAATGAATTAATGCATGTGAAGTGCATTAGAATAGTGCCTGGCCTATGGCACCTTTACAGGTGTTGGCTGTCACCTAGGCTTACTGTTGCTAGGTTATTCCATCCTCCCTGGTGGGTTACGGTTTCCAGGGGTCACTCAGCTGGTCATTCTCCCTTATCTCGCATCATATTTGAGATGGTATTTGTCGTCTTTTCCTCACCAGATCACAGGGTCCCTGAGTAGGTGTGGTTGGCTTTTTCTTTGGGATCTCGGGGTCCCAGCCTTGAGCTGGGTGCAGGATGGATGCTCAGTCTCATTGACCTGTGGGAACCCTCAGGACTCCCCAGGGGCCCTTGTTCCCAGGGTAGTGTCCTTCTCCCAGTGGTGGGCTTCCGGGATTGGCTGGTGGATTTAAGGATTTCGGTTGAGGCAGCCTGGAGCTGGCTAGCCATTGCAGATGGGCCCAGCTGCCACCAGGTGGTTGGCCTCTAAATCACTAAGCCTTATCCTCCCTGCAATGAGATAAAGCTGAAGCATGAACAGCATCTTGCATCAGGGATGAAGTTTCTGACTCCTCCCCCAGCTCTGGACAAGGCCTCATGGAACTCGCTTAGGCCCCAGTTCATTCTTATGGACAGGTGCTGTGCTATTTGAAGAAGCCAGGAGACTCTCACCTCAAAACAGCTTTGCTGGTGCCTATATTTTACCATTAGGGATTCATTCTTTTGGCGTAAACAGTGCTTTCTCCATAAAGTTCTCTTTGAAAATGGGAGAGTGGCATATTATTCAACCTCTAAAATCTCAGTGTGAATGAACTTGTACGTTAGCCATACTTTGCTCCCCTTTCCACTGCTCTTATCAAAGTGGGCATGAAATTCCCAAGAAATGCTGGAGGCAGCCCTGTGTGTGTGTGTCAAGTTCCCAAACCATGCTGCCCTTCCAAAATCACCAGGGGAGTCTTTCACTTAATTAGAAAAATTTTAATTTGATAACTGCAGACCCCATTCAAAGTAAACGTCACTCATACAATCTCCTTATTTAAATATATGTTTATATATATTAATAAGAAACAAAAAAAATTCCCCTCCACTTATTCATTTCCATCCTGGGACGTCTTTAAAAAAGTATAGTTTTCTCTGGTCCCTCCCTAAATGTACAGAAATAGAACATTCTGGAAGGGAGGTCAGGAATCCTTATTAAATAATACCTTCTCCTGGTGATTGTAAATGTACAGACAGGTGTGGGACTGTTGGGAGTAATGCACTGTGTCTCACTGACAGGTACCATATCGGTTCATTTTGTATTCCCTAACTCCCTGTCCAGGCTGGCACACAGCAAGCACACAGTGGGTGTTTAATAAGTGATATTTAAAGTGAAAGAGGCTCGGAATTGGGCACACCTGGATTTGAGTCTAAGCTCTGCCACTTCCTGTGTACCTTGGGCAGGTGACTACCTCAGGAAGTTCACTTGCGGGATTATAGGGTTAGGCGCCTGTGGGGTTGTCCCACCCCCCACCAGGCCGTCCCTTCCTGGGAGTGTCAGGGGAAGGGAGGTCATCAATTGGAGGGACTAAGTAAGTCCCAGTGGGTTCTCTGTCAATAACTTAGGGGCCAACAGTAAGTGCCCTCAAGCACTGGCCTTACCCTGCCCACCTCGGGTGTTATGACATGGCCTTTGGGCCACGAGGATGAAAAGTTGGGGACATTGGCAGTGCTGGAATCGATCCCTCTCTGCCTGCCTGGGGCTGGATTGATTGGATTCCTGCTTGATATCTGCAATTAGGAGACCAACTAAAGGTAATTTCCAGCTCAACCTGTCCTAGCTCCTGAGGACTATGGGGGGCGGGCAGGGAGTTTGCAGGGGAGGCAGAGGGCTGGGGTTTGGGATGGCAGCATGGAGGGCACTGCCCTGGGAATAGGATTATAGGGGGCAGAGCCTGCCAGCTTCCTGTGCAGGGAAGGGAGCTTTCCCTGCCTTCCCCACCATCTCACTGTGTCTTGCTGACACCTGCTTCTTCCAGTCCTCTTCCATCCTAGTTTTAATAATCATGCAAGTGCATCTTCTTAAATATTTTATTGAACGAGGAGACTGGAGTGCTCAGGGCAAGGGAGGGCTCAGGCCTCAGCAAGCATCTTTGCTCTGTGGCCTCTTCTTTCGGAGGAAGGGATTGGGCTTCTCTCACCAGGGTCTTGGTTTCTGGCTGAAGTCTCTGGTGGAGCCCTCGGGCCAGTTCTTAAGAGTCTGAGATGTAAAAAATTGTAGAGCTTGGCTGCTCTGGATTTGGTTACTTTGGGCTCCGCTGTTCTGGAGTGAAGCCTCCCAGGGTTTCTGTTTCTTTATCTGTAAAATGGGCTAACAATATCTACTTTATAAGGGGGACAGGATTCAATGAGAAAACCAAAGGAGAGGCACCTAGCACTGTCCTTGGAACACAGTAGCTGCTCAATAAATAGTAGCTCTTGTTGCTGTTGTAATTTTTCTGATTTTTCCCTCTATTCTAAGACCCTTCCCCCCATTTTCATACATCTATAATTTTGTCCTATCTTACAGTCAATGTGTATACTTTAGGTGTAGTGTTTCGTTCTTCTCCTCCCCTAGGAGCTGTTATTAAATCAATAATGACTTTTATAACTAAGAATTTCTCAGACCTGAGAAAATGTGGTATCACAGACTTCTGCTTCCCATCCCTCAGCTGGGACTACAAGGATTCACAAATTTGTTTGGCCCATAACCTCTTTTCAAAAGGGGAGATTAGCAAGTGTTAAAAGGGTATTAGCAGCTAACTGAGAAAATTAAGACAGAATTGAAGAAAGGGGAAGGATTGCAGAAAAGTAGGTAGCTGTGCAAATCTTCACATGGATCAGAAAAATGTTTAGGATTGTCTCTGATCTGGAAATTCTAGAACCCATGTCACTTGTCTCATTCTGCTCACGTACCCCCCTCTGCTTTCTAATGGTCCCTCTCCTCCTATGGGGTTGTCTGCCTTAGGGGCCCTAGTAGGGTCTGCATGGTTGGGGGTCTTTGCCTGTTTGTGATAGGGTGTCTTGGATCCCTGCACACAGATCCGTCCACAAAATGCACTCAATAAAAACAAAACCATTTAGAAATTAATTCTTGAAACAGGAGGAAATAGCAAAAGGTGGTATTGTTCTGGCCCCTCCATTCATAACTACCGCATACGGAGTTTGAAGGTGTCCTCAGTCTCTCTGGTTTCGAATGTGTGTGTGTATGCATTGTGCTGTGCAATTAGGGGACTGATATCCCTGAGAAAAATTTTTACTGAAACAATTCAGAGAATTAACACCTTCCTCTAGGCACCCAGCAGCCAAAGGAGCTTCTGAGGCCACCTTGGTTTCCAGGTGTTGGGCTGTGAACAGAGTCCTTCTGCGGTCCTGCCTCTCATTGCCATGGTCCTGTCGGGGGAGGTGGATGGCTGCTTTCCCGGGAGAGGCAGTGTGGGTGAATGGCAGTGCTGTTACTGATTACAGAACCACCCCTTGCTGGGAGCTGATACTGGTTAAATGCTTGCTACCTGACAGGCGCTATGCTAACCATGTAACTTGGAATACCTCATTTGATTCCCACAATAATCCTATTAGATTCTGTTATCAACACCATTTTGCGATGAGAAAACATAATCCCAGAAGGCGTGCTGGGTGATTCCCAAGCCCACCTGACTCCACTCTGCTGAGTCCCAAGTTCTCTGCCATGTTCACTGTTTTCTAGCAGCCCTGGAGACGGGAGCTGAGCAGGAGAATAAGCTGCTGGGAGGGGTTTTCAGGGTCCTGAGCCGTGTGTGCCCCATCTGAGCCCTGCTTCTGTCCAGGGAGGCCCCTGCCGTCTTTGGGCTGCTCATAGCACAATGCGAGGAAGCTTCATTCTGTGTTGGTCTACTGCAGAGACTGGCACCTGTGCAGTGGGCCAGATGAGAGTTTGGGCTTTGCAGGCCCTCCGGTCTCTGTTGCAGATGCTCAGCTCTGCTGTTGTGGCACGGAAGTAGCCACGGACAGTTAAGAAGCATGTGGACACGGCTGCATTCAAGTAACACGGTATTTACAAAACCAGGTGGCAGGCTCTACCCTGTTCACCTCTCAGGTCTATGACAGAGGAGTCACCTTCCCTGAGACAACCATGTGGGGGTACCTCCTGGAGGGGGCCCTGCTTTTTTGGAGACTAAGTAGTATTTCTGAGAGTAAGAATGGTCAGCTGGGCTGAACCAAGCTTGTGTGTTTGTGTCTAGGTGTTGGAGGGGTGTATGTTTATACGCAAATGAATCGTGTTCCTTATTAAAATCATCATAGTTTAGGGACTCCTGGATGGCTCAATCGGTAAGCATTTGCTTTCAGCTCAGATCATGATCCCAGGGTCCTGGGATCGAGTCCTGGAACAGGCTCCCTGCTCAGTGTGGAGCCTGTTTCTCCCTCTGCCTGCTGCTCTCCCTGCTTGTGCTCTTTCTCCCTCCCTCTCTGGCAAATGAATAAATAAAATCTTTCCAAAAAAAAAGTCTTAGTTTAATAATCCTTGTTTAAAAAAACAGACATTTCAGCATTGTTAGGAAAGCCTGGCAGGTAGGGAGGGATCATGTAGCTCAAGGGCTCTTGAGTTTCTGTTGCCTTTGTGGGGAGAGATTCCCCTCAATCACTGAAGCAGGGATTCCAGGGATGTGCTCTTCTTCGCTGTAAAGGTCAGGGCCCAGCATAGGCACAACTTTTTTCTTAGTCCTTTTTAGCACAGCCAAAAGGTCCGGAACTTCAGAGAAAACAAAAGAGACAAATACATAACAGTATGAGACACACAGACACCTCTAGTTTACATAGAGAATTCTGACCCAATCCCAGCCAGCTTGTCTCCATGCGTCTCTGAGACTTTCCTGTTCCGTATATTTTTCTGGGACCTTCTAATTGCTTCAGGCCTCAGGATAAGCCCTGCCTCCAAGTTGTTTGTGCCAAGTGTGGTTTGTCATGAATGACCTACATGTAGGACCTCATTCCCAGCAAAGAAGGCCCATGGCCATAGCATGCCAATTAGTTTTAAAGAAATAAAAGGAAAATAAGGTCCATTTAGAAAGAAAGAAAATAAAAATCAGGTGTAGTCCTTCCATTCAGGAATGACCATGGCCTGTCCTCCATGCCCTTCTCTGTACATGCTTGCGGACTTTCTTGAACCATCATTACACACCCATACAACAGTGATGACAGTGTGCTAACAGAAGGGCCATTCGGTCAGAGCATAATAAGCACTGAGAGATGTTTGCGGAGGGGGAGGGCGAGGAGAGAGACTATAGGGGCCTGCGAGGCGCCCGGTGGGTAGTGTGGCTCTGTTGCTTTCTGGATGCCCTGGCCGGGGTGCTCAGGCTGGGAGTAGTGGTGTGCTAGGTGTGCATAACTATCTGAATTGTCCTTGCCCTCCCTTGCCTTGGAAAGGAGGTGGCAACTGTTCTGCAAATGAGATGGGAGGGGGTGGGAGCTGGTGCCTCCTCCTCACTCTCTGCAGCTGCCCATCCACCCTGGGCAATGATGCTTGTCCATCACTGCTGAGATCCAAGTCCAGCCATGTGCGAGGGGAACATCTGTCCCCACGGCTGCAGGGCCCTGCAGTCCTGGATCCAGAGTGACTGCAGAAGCCAAACTTGGGGTCACTAGTAGTGTGTGCGTTTGGGGGGGACAGTAAGGGGAGGGAATGATGCAGACGCAGGGGTCTGGTGTCTTTGTTATTCTCAGGGAAGCTGGCTCAGTCAACCCATTAGCTCTGGGTCCCCTGGGGCAGGCCTGGCAGAGGGAGGCAGGCAGTGGCTCTTTGGGAACTGAGCAGGCTGTGGGTAGAGAGTGAAGCACAGAATGCCACTGGCGGCAGCAGTGTAATCAGAGGATGAGCTTCACCTGCTACCATATTAGGAGGGCCGCATGGACACAGATCCGTATACCTCAGGGCCTAGGTGTTCCCAGCAGGACCTGCTTCCATTTTCTCATCACTTCTGTCACCAGCCCAGAGAATACAGGGGCTGAGGACCTGTGCTCTGGAGTTCAAATACAAAGCCCCTTTGTGTATTGGCTGGGTTACCTTGAGCAAGAGATGAAACCTCTCTGTGCCTGTTTCCTGCCCTGGAAATGAGGATAACCATGTCTGTTTTCAGAGGTGTGGGAAGGGTTAGTTGTGTTAATGTACATTCATCACCCAGCCGATCTGTAGCTGCCAGTGGGGTAAATGTTGATTGCTGTCTGTCTCTTAGTTTGATTCACAGCTGTAGACTCTAACTGTGCTCCTTGGTGTATCCAGGGCATCTGCCTTGCAGGGAAGGATCAAGGTCAGTGCCTTTAAGCTCCCTGTTTGATCCTGTGATGGCCATCTGGTCACCACAACCCACTGTTCACCCCACCAACCTATTTCCCAGGCCTTGCAGATATGAGAGTGCTAGTGGGTCATGTGGATGGCCATGACTGGTTCCCTGGCTCCTGACTTTACCTGCTTATCTGGAACCTCAGCCCTCTCCCTGGTATGTCTGGGAATGTCCCGGGGCAGGGGGTCTCGAGTGATGGTATCAGAGCTGGTTTGGAGTCTCAGGGTTTGCCTGAGCCCAAGGGGCTCTTTCCCTTTGCCAGTCTCCCCTACTGTTTGCCAGTGGGTGCTCCCACCCTTCCCATGATTTCTCTCCATGCCTGTCCGTCCTTTCTCTGAAGCTGGTCAGCCACCAAGGCTGTCCCTGCATCTGTATAAAACATGGATTGGTGAAAGTATGGTGAAGACTGAGAATTCCTTTGAGTGTACTTTTGGGGTCATGCTCTAATGGGAGGTAGCATCCCAAAGCACTTCAGCATCTGCCCTAGTCTCATAGATTTTCTCTTGAGATGTCCCTCTTCAGTTTTATTTCCAGCGTCCCCCAGCCCTCCAGACTTCAGACTTGGTTCCCATGAAGACTGGCAGGGAGTAGGTCTGAGAGCCTGCCTAGATTCACCTTTCCTTTCTGACCCTGGACTTCCATGGATTGTGAGTTCCCCCAGAAAGATGCCAAGATCCCACAAAGAAGCTCTGGCAGGCCTACTCCATTGGGTTCCCCACCAAGCCAGATAATTAATTGTTCATCATTTGCCTGCAGCCCGTTGTCGGTTATCTAGCCTTTTTTTCCCCCAAACTAAATAATTATGTTTCCTACAACTGTCTACTTCCTAACCTGCTTATGCACTTTGTAATATTCTTCTGAGCCTTTCAAGTTCAGCTGGTTTTCCTTGGTGTAAGGCCCACTGTTGTCCCAGGGAGAGTCTGAGCAGTGCTGAATAGGACGGGCAGTTGCAGCATTTCCTACATGCCATGTTCTTTGTATGACATGACCCTCACTGGGGATATGCCATGGTTGGAGGCTCCTGGGAAACCATGGGTGCGTTCCAGGCAGTGGGCAGAACTCTTGCCTTCCCTCCTCCTCCCAGTCAGCCAACACTAATGCAGGCTTGCACTGGAGACCAGCCCTCACTTCTCTGAAGGCTGGTGGCCCAACTGTGGCAAGGTCTGTTCTGTGGACCACCTCACCAGGGTCACCCTCAGGTCCTACTGAAATGCAGAGTCCTGAGCTCCTCCTGGGCTCACTGCTGTTCAGTGCTTCAGGATGAAAAAGCTTAGAAGCAATTCAGGGGCCTGCAGAAACATTTGAGCTCCGAGGAAGGAAAATATTGGCTATGATATATAAAAAGAAAATCATAAAATCAAAATTAATACATGTTTAATTAAATATTTAAAGAGGTAACTGTCAGCTCCTCAACCACAAGCCCATTCACTCTCACATAGTTACTCGTCATTTATATTTAATGGGGGATGCAGATGGCTTTTAATCTGTCCATTATGAGGTGGTGTGTTGCCCCCACAGTAAGAGTATAGGGGCCTCCTGCAGTCTTCAGATAGCTCTTCCAGACCTGATGAAATCTGAGTCTCTGGGGGTGGGACCAGAAGTCTGCATATTTGTCAGATTTGCTGGGTGATTCCCAGGAATGCTAAACTTAAGGCCTTTCTGAGATGGTCAAGATGCTGACTGAAAAGAGGGTTACTGGAGGACAAAAGCTGTTGTAGGGTGGCAGTTCCCACATCCAGCTGATCACAGGAACCTCCAAGAAACTTAAAGATAAAAACACAGCTGCCTGGGCCCCACTCCAGGCCTAGTCAATAAGCTTACCTGGACTGGGGCCCAGGAATCTTCATTTCAAAGAAAGTTATCTAGGGGATTCTAATGGTCAGCTAGGTCTGGGAACCCCCGAGTTGAGAAAAGATAGCAGACCAGGGCTTCTCAAACTTTGATGGGCACAGTGATCCCTGGGGTTGCTGGTAAGCCTTGGGTTTTCACTAGGCCACTCTTGACTAGAGCCCTGTTTCTGTGTTTCTCACCAGCCCTGGCCATACTGCTGCTGCTCGCCTACAAACCACATCAAAGACCTGTACCCTGGGCTGGAATCTTGGTGTAGCTACTTTCCAGATAGGAAAGTGTGGTACATTTTAGTAATACCTGAAAGCCCTAGAAAAGAGACTGTGATCAGCTTACCCTGGGTCTGGGGTTTTAATAGAAGGTTGGTTGGTTCAGTTCCCTCTTCTTTTTTTATTTTTTATTTTTTTTTTAATTTTATTTAAAAAATTTTTTTCCCTTAAGCTTTTTTATTTAAACATATAATGTAACCCCACCACCCTCTCCCAACCCCCCTCCCCTCCCACCCCCCTCACATTGTTTTATGACATTAAGAGTCTCTTTTGGTTTGTCTCCCTCCCAATCCCATCTTGTTTCATTTTTTCTTTTCCTACCACCTTAACCCCCACCCCCGTTGCATCTCCACTTCCTCATATCAGGGAGATCATGTGATAGTTGTCTTTCTGCGATTGACTTATTTCATTAAGCATAATACACTCTAGTTCCATCCATGTCATCGCAAATGGTAAGATTTCATTTCTTTTGATGGCTGCATAGTATTCCATTGTATATATATACCACCTCTTCTTTATCCATTCATCTGTTGATGGACATCTAGGTTCTTTCCATAATTTGGCTATTGTGGACATTGCTGCTATAAACATTCGGGTACACTGCCCCTTCGGATCATTACGTTTGTATCTTTAGGGTAAATACCCAGTAGTGCAATTGCTGGGTCATAAGGTAGGTCTATTTTCAACTTTTTGAGGAACCTCCATGCTGTTTTCCAGAGTGGTTGCACCAGCTTGCATTCCCACCAACAGTGTAGGAGGGTTCCCCTTTCTCCACATCCTCGCCAGCATCTGTCATTTCCTGACTT